>PVJI01009475.1:0-65131 GCA_004026765.1 Micronycteris hirsuta | reverse complement strand
GGTTCAGATCACCTTACTCAATCACTGTCTTATCAGTTGATTTTCCTTATTGGGCCTCTTTATGGGGATAAATTCTGAAAGGAATGCTTTTCCACTCAGTGACTGTGATGAATGACATTATTATTCCTGGTTATTCCCTCCCTTCCATATGAGGAGACTCTACATGCCCTGACACTGCTATGTGCCCCGCGCTGCCCGCGGGGTGGCGATACTTCCCTGCCATTGACTTCAGGCTTGTCTGTGACTTGCTTTGGCTCACGAAACGTGAGTGGAGTTGACTGAATCCCACCCCACTCCACCCACCCACATGGAAAATATCTATAAGGCACATCATGGAGTTTTGCCAACTCTGCTGCTTGACTCCTGGAATGAAGCAGATGTGTGGAAGGAGCCCCAGAGCCACAGTGGCCTAGAGCTGGCATCGTCTGAGAGCTAGAGCAAACCTTCCCTCAACACAGCCCAGTGAGAGCTGCACCACGGTCCTTCCCTCTGCACACTCTCCTCACTTCATATCGCCCTCCCTGGCTCTTTTAGGTCAAGTGCTCACACTAAAGGTTAACTGTTTCTGTTCATGAATACTTTTCCTTTTTACCCCCAAACCATGGGAGATGTTGTATGTCACAGAAAAATCACAGCATAAGGAGAGAGAGAGAAACTGGCATACTGAGAAAGAAAAAGAGACTGAGTGTACCTCAGGTCTTTGGGTGACTTAGCTCCCTTGGGTATAAAAGCACAATGGCCAGAACAATCACCAGGGGACATTTAGCTCATGCTACCTCTAGACCAGGCTCTTAGCACCCGTAGGCAGAAGCACCAAGTTCCACCTTAAGTTGGTTGTTTTGATAATCCGTTCTGCTCCAGATTCATCTGAGTAGCTTATACATGCATATTCCCAGGCTCTGCCCTGAGATGCTAGTGAGGTGGCAGGTTGGGAAACTGCCACCAGTCTCTTGCACTGGCAGGATTTCAGGGCCTGTGAGTGCCAAGGAAACCCAGGCTCTGCTAGGGCTCCGGTCAGAAGCTTGTGTTGGATACTGGCCTCTGGGCCAGAAGACAGCATTGGCCGGAGCTGGAGAGCTCTAGGAATCTGAGGGCACTCAGCCCCCTGCGGTCCTTCTCTGAGGGGGAGCAGCCACGGCACGAGTGAGTGTGTCTGTTCTCCTAGGCCTCTCCTCTCCCTCTCACCTGCTAGCTGTTAGGTGGGCTGAGCCCTCCTCCACCCTGAGAGACACGGATGGCATCAGCCTTTGCAGCCAGTCGAAGGGACCAGGAAGCCAAGAGGGCTTTTCTTGAGGCCTCCGTAGAGGTTGACAGCCTGCCTGTTGGTTCAGAGTTTGCCCATGGGGCCTCCGCTCCTTCCACGCTCCTCGGACTGCTGCTCTCGCAGTCTCCGGGAGGTGGACCTGGGCCCCAGCAAAGACCGGAAATGAACCATGCACAGACAGGGCCCAGCAGCCAGAGCCAAACAGAGCTGCTGGAGGAGATGAGACAACTTGTACCTCACCCTCATCCCTCCTAGCTAAGGATTACAGCAGAAAAATGGGACTAACGACATGACTTTCTAAAAAAAATTCAGTAGGTACATGGAAGATGTTTTCTGTTGAGATCCAAAGTAGTAAGTTGGAAGGTGAAGTGGAAGAAATATATCAAAGCACAAATAAAAATATGAAATTTGGGAATCTGGAAATCTAGCAGGAAAACAAAATAATTGGAGGATAAATCCAGGAGGAAAATGAGCAAACACCAGAAACTCCAGAAGGGGAAAAAGAAACCTACTGAGGAAAGGAAATAATTAAACAACCAAAACAGGCCATTTTCCTAAATTAAAGAAAGACCAGAGTCTGTAGAAATTATTTTTTATTTTTTTCCATACCACCCAAAGTGATTTATTTTTCTCCTTTTTTCTTCCTTGCTTTTTAAAAAAAAATTTTTCCCATTTCTCCTCTTTATTCCCCTCTGTCCCGCATACCACCTCCCCCACATCCCCCGACTTTAGTTCTTGTCCATGGGTCATACACTTAAGTTCTTTGTCTTCTACATTTCCTATACTATTCTTAACCTCCCCCTGTCTGTTTTCTGCCTACCATTTATGCTACTTATTCTCTGTACCTTTTCCCCCTCTCTCTCCCCTACCCCCCTGTTGATAACCCTCCATATCTTATATAAATCCTTTTAACATTTCATATAATAAAGGCTGGGTGATGATGAACTCCTTGAACTTGACCTTATCTGAGAAGCACTTTATCTGCCCTTCCATTCCAAATGAAAGTTTTGCTGGATAGAGTAATCTTGGATGTAGGTCCTTGCTTTTCATGACTTGATAAACTTCTTTCCAGCCCCTTCTTGCCTGAAAGGTCTCTTTTGAGAAATCAGCTGACAGTCTTATGGGAACTCCTTTGTAGGTGATTGTCTTCTTTTCTCTTGCTGTTTCTAAGATTCTCTCCTTATTTTTAATCTTGGGTAATGTAATTATGATGTGTCTTGGTGTGTTCCTCTTTGGGTCCAACTTCTTTGGGACTCTCTGAGCTTCCTGGACTTCCTGGAAGTCTATTTCCTTTGCCAGATTAGGGAAGTTCTCCTTCATTATTTGTTCAAATAAGTTTTCAATCCCTTGGTTTCCCTCTTCTCCTTCTGGCACGTCTATAATTTGGATGTTGGAACATTTAAGGATGCCCTGGAGGTTCCCGAGCCTCTCATTTTTTTGAATTCTTGTTTCTTCATTCTTTTCTGGTTGAATGTTTTTTTCTTCTTTCTGGTCCACACCATTGAGTCCCAGTTTCCTTCCCTTCCCTATTGGTTCCCTGCACATTTCCTCTCATTTCATTTAGCCTATCCTTCATTTTTTCATCTAATTCATGACCGAACTCAGCCAATTCTGTGAGTATCCTGATTACCAGTGTTTTGAACTGTGCATCTGATAGGTTGGCTATCTCTTTGTGGCTTAGTTGTATTTATTTGGAGTTTTGATCTGCTCTTTCATTTGGGCCATTTTTTTCCCTCTCTGCGCACCTGTTACATATAAGGGGAGGAGCCTTAAGTGTTCACCAGGGCGGGGTAACTCACGTCACTGCGTTGTGATGTTGTTTGTGGGGAAGGTGTCTGAGAGGGCACAATGGCGCTTGCTCCGCTCACTACCCACAAGCGAAGTGGGCCCTTCTGGGCTGATTCTCACATGGGCGGGCTTGTTCTAGGACCCTGTGGGTCTCTCCAACAAACTCCTCTGTGAGGCTGGGAGTTCCTTCTGCTGCTGCCTCAGTCCCCACAGGTGTTTTCACTCGGTGGTTTAAGGTTTTATCTCCCCTCTCTGGGCCCCTGGGCTGTGAGGTCTGCTCTGCTCAACTTTTTCTCCTGGTTTATCTACTCATGAGTATGGTACCGTCTACTCCATGGCCTCAGTCCCGCTGGGTCTGGGTCTGCCAGCTGTGTAGAAATGATTTTTAAAAATGCCTTTCATGTGGGCATATTCTGATAAAATTCCTTAAATCTAAAGTAAAAGGGAAAAATCTATAAAATACCAAATAGAAACAATGATAACTTAAAAATGGAAAAGAATCAGACTGGGCCCTGGCTGGTATAGCTCAGTGGATTGAGCACGGGCTAGGAACCAAAGGGTCCAGGTTTGGTTCCCATTCGGGGCACATGCCTGGGTTGCGGGCTGGGTCCCCAGTGGGGGCCATGTGGGAGACAACCATACATTGCTGTTTCTCCCTCTCTTTCTCCCCCTCTTCTCCTCTCTCTAAAAATGAATAAATAAAATCTAAAAAAAAAAAAGAATCAGACTGGTATTTAATTCCTCAGTGCAACCTGAAATGCAAAAAGGTGACATCTACGCACGTGTGAGACTCTGTGCCCAGCAAAATGGGCTTCACCTGCCAGCATGAGAGACAGACGTTTGTGGCTCGGGAAGGATTCAGAGCTTTGAGCCAAACAAGTGGGCCTGAGCAGAGATTCTGGAGAGGGAAAGATGGAGAGGAGAAGGAAAAGTGGCGAGCAATGGTACTTGCAATATAGAGAGCTAAATCTAAATGGGAGATAGTAAAAGATTGACTGAGATGATCTAATATATGTGTCAAATAAGGTTTTCTGAAATAAGGTAGATATTGACTGCCAGAAGAAATCTAATATCCATCTGGAAGGAACTATGACAAGCAGAAGTGAGGGTGGGGGCAGATATGAGGTAGGCGGGCCCAGGAAAGGAGAGAGAAGGGAAGGAAAACATCTGTGATCTCAACTCATCAGAGGTGGGAGTAGGAATGTTCTGGAGGCTTACTCAGGAGGTGGTGGGAGAAGCAGTGGGGGAATGGCTGATATGGTATCTCCAAACAACAGTAACTCACTCTGGAGGGGTAGAATTCTCCCTGGTGGAGAAGCAGCATCTTAAAAAGCAGCAAAGGTTTTGTCAGGGATCTGCTTCACTGCTCCTGAAATAATATCCAACGTCCCCTTGACTGTGCTCAGCACTGACAGCTTAGCTCCCATTTCTCAATTTGCCTGCACTCTGGAACTGCCCTGCCCTGACTTTTGCTTGTTTTGGGTGCTGAGCTCCCAGCAGCCTGGGCCCCAGCCCCCCTTGCACCTAAGCCGCCACTCGTCCCTGCCGGGTGAGCTGAGGGCAGAGTCTGGGCCAAGCCCAAGATGGCTCTGGGTCTGTGAGGTCTGGAAGGGAAGGATGAAAGTTGATTCTGGAGGGGCTCTAGGACAGCATTCCAAATAGCTCTCTTGGACCAGTTAAAAATCCTTAGGGTTGCTGGAATTACTCTGTTCACGTTTATTCTTTCCTACCCCACCCGCACCCTGCCCAGATTCCTTCTAATCTGAGCTTCATTTTGAATCTTTGGGGTCTTGGGCAATTTGTGACCTGCCTTCCACTGGATTGCCTGTAGCATTCAGGGATTCTGGGAAAGCATTTGAGAGACCTATGTCTCAGCCTCACTCAGCTCATTGGAAACAAAGGAGAATAGGAATGGGCCTCTGGATGTCACTCACAAAGGCTGAAAATGATAGAAGGTTGGTGCCTCCGGTCTAAAGCCAGAGAGGCTGAATGAATTGCCTGAGGTGAGAGCACTGGCTGGCCCTGGAGCAGGGATCAGACCCCCCGGTTCTAGGTTCAGGGCTTTCTCCAGCAGGCCCGCTGCCCCTCCCAAGTGCCACTTCCAGTTTGAGGCTGACTTTACCAACATTCTGGCCGCTGTGCTCCAGCTCTCCCTTAGATCCGACTCTAATCAGCAGCATTCTGCCGCTCCGCCTTGGGTATGATACATTCCAGAGAATGCATTCAACAACACGATCATATTTATCCTTCCATACCAAGAAAATTCCAGCCCATGAAACAAGTTTAAATAAATCTAATAAATGATAAATAATAAAATTTATCCAAGAGACTATTCTTAAAGTTGCAATTACCACTGAGAGGAAATAGTTTTCCTTTCTGATAATGACCCAATTAAATGGAAATTTTAGAGCGAGTCCATTTTATGGACCCATGCAGGAGAACAGCACACTAACGCATCTCAGAAAGAGAGTAGACAGACTGTGAATTTATATTCTGAAAATGAATCAAGGCACATTTCTCATCATGCCAGTTCCTCTTACGAAGACACACCAGGTGCATCAAGCCCTTTTCCTGTCTTATCTATTCATGCCTTATTAAACACCAAGATCACGCGGTGCCCTCTGCCTCCCAGCAACAGTATATGGGCGATTCTCGAAGAGGCATGAACTTCAGGGTGAAGGTAAAAAGCTTCTTGCTCTTATTGGTGTTGCTGGATATAAACTTTGGGCATGAGACAGCAGCTAATTTTTTTATTTTTTAAAGGTCACTAAGGATAAATGATTACAGTAACATCTCATCAACTGACTCCAGATTTGTACTAGTAAATCCTGATATTGATTTTAAAAGTTGAAAATCTTTTATTCAAATACTTCTGATCGGACCATAAATCCTTAAAATCCAAATCTGTTTCTGAATGAAACATCTATGAAAATAGATGATGGATTTCATGGGCTGTCAAAGCGAAAAATGTTACATTTCCTACTTTGTCATTGAATATGATATAAAACACCTGAAGCTAGATTATTTATATTGATAAAATTATTCTTTGGCATTCGAAGCTGTTTTCTGGGGAATAAAAATAAAACATCAAAATAGCTTTTTGTCAGAACTAGAACTTTTCTGGCTTCGAATTAAGTGGTAAAAAAAAATATTGTGGATAAGTGCCAAAAGCTATTTTCTCTGAGTCAAATACAGAGCGTGCTGTTGACAGGGTAGGCCAGAGCAGACTCCTCTCCCGTCAGACACAGTCTATTTTAGTAACCATCTACCGTTATCGGTGCTGGAGATGAAGGAGTTTCTCTTTTACTGCCTTTTTCTTTTCTTTTCTTTTGTTACTGTTCTTTTTTACACTTCTTTCCCAGAGGTCGCCAAACATGAGATTCGTATTTCAGTCACAGTAAGTATATTAAAAATTATTCCTCCCTTTCTGGGGAGTGAATGTGGAATCAAGAAGCTAGTTGGCTGTATTTTCTATGGCTCCAGACAGTGGTCCTCCCTCCAGCCCACTTCCTCATCAATAAATGCGGCGTGAAGGGACTCTTGGCAGAAATGTGACCAGACAGAGCAAATCCAGTATCCCAGCTCCCCAAACAACTAGGAGTTAGTGGGTGTGGAAACTCATCTTCTCACAATGAGGACATCAAATGATGCTCATTGGACAAAATAGAAATTGGCATATGTGTGTGTATCTATAGCTATATAAATATGTACATGTCCACTAATCTGCTATTTTAAGGCCCACCCATCATTTTGTAAATCAGGACCATAAGGATATGATGCCAAATATATTTTTAAAATTGAAAAATGCTGAACAAATATTTATATGTAGAGATTCAAGTGTCAGTATATCGAAATAGTTCAGACATGAAGTTATAGACACGAATCATTCTCTCCTCTACAGGAAGTATCATTTCTCTTAAACAGTGGAATAAGGTGTAGCATACATTTAAGATCAGGGTTAACTGCAAAGAGCATTTGTAGACAGTGGTTCCAATCCCTGTTTTGATAACTGTCTTGAGCAAGTTATTTTTCTCTCTCTGGGCTATACGTTCCCATTAGGTCAAGAAGGCCCAGACTACTAATCTCAGAGTTGTTTTGGTGATCAACTTAAGACAACACATGTAAGGTGCCTGGCACATATTAGGTACTCAACAAATGATAACGATAATAGTAATCCTCAAATAACTTCTGAGGCTCTTGGCTATTTGGCATGGAGTATGGTCACGATTACACTGTGGCTTAGAAATTGCTAATTGTTATACACTACCAACTGTGAATAGGAAAATGATGAGGTTGTTGGAATAGGTCAGATATTCAGACCATGTCCTGGGCAGAAGGAAAGACACAGGTGCGGAGAGCTCCCTTCTCAGATCCTGAGAACTGGAGTTTCGGATTCATTTACAACGGCATATAAGCTCAGCCACACATAAGAAACCTCCCCACCTCTGCCCAATAAAATACAAATCACTGACTACCCATTTTTATTTTAGGCAGTTAGGTAGTCCATCGTTAATTCCTGCACATACTCAAGCTCAATGTCATTGTCGGTTTCATTTTATTTCCACCTCTTTTCTGAGATCCCTGCTCGGAGGTAAAGACCTGCTCTCTGAGCATCCTGGGTCATCTAAGGCAATATGAATCTTTAGGAGCTCCCCTTCTTTGAGAGAATTTACAACTGAAAAACAGCAATACATTTTCTTTTCAGGGTAGAAATACTGGCAATAAAAATGCAGCAGCTTTGAAATATACATTATTGTAATTAAAGTGACTTGCTCTTTGAAAATTCCTAAGACAAGTCTAAATTTATTGCGTCTATTGTTTAATGATGAGCACAATAATTAAAGGCTCATTCTAGAAGAGTATCCATGTCAGGATCTGGACGGCCTGTGGCATTTCGGATTACGGAGCGCGGCCTCCGGTGGACGCCTCTATCCCCTTTTCCCAGGACGCGCTGTGCCTCTTCGTGGGCGGCATGCGGACCCAGGCCGGCCTGTGCTCAGACAGTGCTCCCTGGCCCTGGTAGAGGAGCCATCTAGCAGCTGGGCTGTGAACAAGGTGTGGACAAAACTGGCTGGGCAAAGTGGAAAGTAAAGACACCTAATTAACTTTATTTAATGGAGGATGTACCAAAACACCTTTTGTGGGTGTGTGGCACAACTGTTCATATTCTGTGGAATGGTGTTGTATGAGAACAGCCTGGGGAACATTAGCTACACCTGTGCTTTCATTCCTAGTTCTGCAACGGAATCTCCTGGATCCTTCAGAAGACAGATCAGTGCCAGCCCAGCCCTCTGTTCCGTGTCTTTTCCATCGGTCCGGGGTGATGTCCAGGCATTGGAATTGTTTTTGAAGGTTCCCTTGTCTGGACGAGTCTAATATCCAGCCAGGTTTGAGAACCTCGGACCTAGACCTGCCACTCATGACACTTCTGCACCCCAATGACCTCCTTTCTCAGTGCACAGAGCCATGGGGAGCAAGAGAAAAGAATCCCTAAAGCTCTGATGTGTCAGAGAAAGAAGTGTTCTCCGCAGTCAGCTCTGGATCACCAAGTGACCTTGAAGTTTCAGCCGACAAGTTGATATGCTGGTTTCATAGGCTCACTCCCTGTCACACTTCCTTCTGCTTGGCTGGGGCCATTTGCAGGGAGAATGCACAGGCTTCACCCATACCTGCTAATAGCATGACCATAGGTAAGTGAGGAGCTGCTCTTCCTCACAAAAAATGGTGGAAACTTCTGCTGCAGGTAAAGCCTCCAAGACCTTCTGTGTCTCCCACTTGAGCTAGTAGGTGCAGGAAGCTCCTGACTGTTCACCATTAGTGCAGTTTACCTGAGAAATGAAGGCTGGGAAATAACTGGTAGGCTGGAGCCTTGGAAAGCCTATTATCTATTGTAAATTTCTAGCTCAAAACTGCAACTTGTCTTTGAGCTTTTCTAGAATTTTAATTGAATAGGAAATGCATGTTTATTCCTCCTTAACTAAGGAACCAACATTTACTGATTAAACAAACTGTATAATTTTATGGACATCTTTTATAATCTGCTAAGCAATGAGAGTCTTCGTCCTTTTAACGTAAGGGTATAGGAGAAATAGAGAAGGCATTTAGTATTGATTGAGCATCTGCAATGTGCCAGCATGGATACAGTTCTTTCCATCATCTCCTTTAATCCTTACACAGCCCTTGTGGAGGTTCCTATTATCCCAGTTTCCTGACTGTGGGAAGGAAGGTTCAAAGGAGACTAGGCACTGCCCATGGTCCCACCAGAAGTGTGAGGCAGAACTGGGACTTGAACTGAAGTCTAGTGATGGCGGCAGCAAAACTGAGCCTGGACAAACCATCTCCCCACCTTTGCAGAGCTACCGCAGGAAACAGGTGGGGACTCCAGCCTCAGTCTGATGACCTGTTTAGAGCTCAGAGAGTCCAGGTGTTTCATCATCCCTGCATCCGGACTCAGTTTATTTTGTATCCTCTCCAAAGTTGCACTTGAACCTCATAAGCATTTTCTCCTCAATGTTCTACTCTGTGCTTTGAAACAAAAGAAATGTCAATACTTAAAAAAATACATAGGTGTGCAGGTAGACTTGCATAATGGTTACAACGTGAGCTTTGGATTAGACCTGGGTTTGAATCCTAGACCTGTGACCTATCAACTCTGTAACCTGGGGTCAGTTCTTTAATTCTTTGCCCTCAGTCTCTTCATCCATAAAATAAGGTAATAATAATATCTGTTCATAGACTTGTGACCAGACTCTGGTTTCCTGACTTTAATTTTCACTAGACTTATACACCCAAACGTTGAAAATAAGATAGAAATGTTTCACAACTTTCCAAATCTTGTCATTTATGAAACTCAGGCAGATTCATGAGGTTTTTTTTTGTCACCAATTTATTGCTTTAGTTACTCAAGAAATAGTTATGCCAGGCATTGTTTAGGCCCTGGAGATAAAGCAATTTTTCAAGTAGCTTACAGCCTAGTTAAGGCAAATTTGATTGTATCATTTTAGACCCATTAAAGATACACACAAATGATATTCACATACTAGTTTACTATAATGCAAGTCTAAAATTAACATGCACAAAATAATACAGGGTCTATAGTTAATATGTTGCCAACTGTTCATTATAGGCACTAATAATTGTGGCTAACTTCCAGTCTGACTAATGGAAAAGCGACAGCCCTTCCCTCCACGTTGCTCTCTAAGCCAGCAAAGAGCAGCTGCCTTTGTGAGTTGCAGGGAGGAGTTTCCACTGAGTGAGCTCTGACAATCAGACTGCCTGCTCTGCATTGAAGTCCTTAACCAATGATGAGCCATGTATGTGTTCCTGGCATTGAAGCTTTCGAGTGTAACTGCTTTCAGTTGTTGAGAGTGTGCATCCTTCCATCGTGCATCCTGAAGTGCTGAGAGGCTGGGTCTTCAGCAAGGACTGGGTGGTGTCAGTTTAAGAATTTATTTATTTTTTCCTTGTCTGGTTCACAGCACATTTTTTCTAAGCATTTCATAATTGCTTTGATTTCACATATGCACCCAGTCAATATTAACCTTCTGTCCTATAGTTACTTTCTGTTTTATAGTAACAACAAAAGGGAAAATGAGAAAAGGGTGGCATGATAGTCTTGGTATTCAAGGCCAGAGTAACTGCCGACCTGCTCCTTGGCTCCCACCTTGGGTCTCCTCTCTGGGGGAAAGTCAACCTGAAGAGTCAGGTAGAAACTTTTAAGGGCAAGATAATTTGCAAGATCAGATATTGATAAAGTAACTTACAGGATTTGCTCTGTCTTTAGAATACCCACTGAGAATGGCATCCCACCTCTAGCAGAGGGAGGTTTAATGGTTTCCGCAACCAAAGCAGTGGGGCATTTCTCGCTGAGGCTCCAATTCCGCAGCACTCCCTCTGAGCAGGCAGGTGAGACTGGGGGCCGCGGCTGATCTTTTATGCATCCTATGACCCTGCAGATGGGAACTGCCTGCCCCTCACATGCTATTTTTTAACATGTGATTCTTATCTGGGGGCCTGAAAACGTTGTGCTTTATTTGATACTTATAAAGCACTGCATCTGCCCCTGAGAGGCTGGTGTGTGCAAACACCTGGCCTCTCCCCTTTCCAGCGCCGCATCTCCATCTTCATAGCTGAAGTCCATCTGGATTGTCCTCCTTTTTAGCTGGCAGTGAGATAGCCAATGAAATACGTTTTCCTGTTGCTGGGTGACTGTGAATATTTTGAAAACATGTCCCATAAACTCAGCAGCTTAAAAGCCTGCCATTGGCTGGTTGGGAGTTCTGTGCAATGCTGACGCACTAGGCTGGCAGAGGAGTGATGGGTGGGAAGAGCTATGCAAATATATCACTGGCCTGATGTTCCACTGGAGAGGAAAACTATTTCAAGGCTGAGTGACAACTATAACATACCCTGTTAGAAGAAAAATAAATCTCCGTGAGTCTACATTTAGGCTTCTGAAGAACAGGGATGGAAAATACTGCAGGAAAAAAAAAAAAGAAAATCCAACTCAAGGTTGTCTTGCCCTCAAACACCCTGCTTTTCATGGCCCAGTGAGCATTTCCACCTGTCTTAGAAACATGCGTGTATTTCTACATACCCTTTGTAGTTTGGTGTTGATACATTTTAAAGTCCAAACTTGTTAATTCAGGGAAACTGTTTTAAACAATAGCAAGGAAGCCTTTTACATTTTTCTTTGTCTCCTTGTCTCCAGCGTCCTCTTCTTTCCCTCCCTCCCACGGCCTTCCACTGCAGCAATCCAGGAGCCACAGGGTATGGTCAGTGTCGGGGCCAGTGCTGGCCGCATTCTCTCTCACTCTGTCCACTTAAAATACTTGCAGCCCAGTGGGAGGATAAGCAACGTCTTGTCTAAACAGCCTTGGGATTCTCTTTGCAGTGAGAGAGAGCTGTCTGGATATAAGTAACAACTTTGGCGAACACTGGGTTAACTGTTCACACACAAATCTGCCAACCAGCCTCTAGGCAAGAAGGTCCTTTTACTAATTGAATTCTAATGAGGCCAGGAAGTAGATTAGGAATTGAGCAATTTTACCGTGAGTTTCAAACATCAGATATAGGGATGTTTGGCCTATTTGATCTGCATAATTCTCCAGTAAATTCTAATTAGTTCACAAAGAAATGAGTATTCCAGAAGGATTTGTGGATTACTGTTTGGTCCAGTTGGAGGGGGCTTTTCTATGCATCAGAGGCTCCAGTGTTCACACACAATGGTAGGATGCTGCTGTGATATGAACAAATGAGACGGTTGTTAAGGAGCAATTTCTGGGCCGATTCAATTGGCACATGCCTGGAAGTTACATTTATTTGCCTTATAATATTTGGGAGCGTTTGAGAGCTAAATTCGGGTGACCCTCAGTGGGATTGGCTGTGGGAATAGAAAAGCTCGAAGGACATAACAGAACATTCTTTTCAATAATGCAGTTTAAACAAAGTCACTTGGGAAACCATTTCAGCAGATAGATCACACTGGTGGGTACCACCCAGTGTCTACAAATTATCAATTAAGAAGGGGCTGTTATGAGCATCTCATCTGTGCAGAAGGAAATGTGTGCTTTTCACAACAGAGTTCTGGGCAGGTTTGCCTGGGCCCGAAAGTCACTCTCTGAGTTACCTGCAGGTACACCTCACTTGTAAAGAGTAGCTATGATACTGTCTGCCTAGTACGGTCTCCTTTCTAGGTCCTCTGGACCGTCTACTCTAACCTGGTGTTTTCGCCTGAGAGCAGACAAGTTCTTCTATGGCCACACCCCTGTCACAGTTGATTGGTCCAGGGATGGGCACTTGACCCAACCTGAACCAATCAGAAGACTTCCGTAAGATTCCCCAAACTGGAACTTGAGAATGGTTCTTTCTAGATGAGGGTTTGCTGAAAGATGAGAAACTAGGCCCTGACAAAGGCCATGTTTACCCTATTGTAGGGAAAGCCAGGCTGCAGTGAGCACGCCTGGGAGCCCGGTGCTGCAAAGACGTGGCTTTGCACCTTTGGCTGAAGGGATGGTCTAGGTGCTTGCTGCAGTCAGCTCTGGGAGCGCTCAGGTGACTCTGCCGGTGGCAGTGGGTTGGCAGGAGCACATCCAGGGACAGGCTTTGCTCTGGGTACTCAGTGTACTCCTGCTTGTAAGCCTTCCCGGGAGGAACTTTGGGCTTACGTGTGTTATATAGAAGAAGACTTTCCGTCCGGAACGTTGCACCCTACTCATCCTGCCCTCCCAGGAGTAAATCGTGCAGCGAGAGAAAGAGCGCATGTGGAGAGAGGTGCTTGGCCACAGCCCAGGACAATCAGGGACATTCCTGACAACAGAATATTTGCACCTTTGGTTTTTAAGGGATTTATCAAGACACACAGCCTTTGCTCTTGCACAGAACTTCTCAGAGAACGAGGGGAGAGCTGTTTTCAAGGAGATTACTGATCGTTTTAAACGTAGTTCAGACAGAACAGAAATTTATCCATGGTTTTAAAGGGAAGGCGATTGCTATGACTTCATATTAGAGCAAAGTAGTCAAGAAAACCTCTCTCTTTTCTTTCTTTTCTGAATTCTAGGGCTTTCCCGTCGGTGCCGAGGGGAAGAGCACATCGTCCTCCCTTAAAACCCAGCCTCGGTGCTCCACGGGGCTGCCTGACAGGTGTAAGCCCAGTGCTGAGAGTGACCGCCTGTTTCTGCCGAAACCCCAAGGCTTCGTTTTCACAGAGCGCCCCTCTGCCTCCGGAAAGGCCCGCGATGGGTAGTAGATGTTAGGGAAGGAAACCTACTACGGAGAGGAAGGGGATCACTCAGCACAGGAATTGTTTGGGATTTACCCTTTGGGCAGAAAAATCGCTTTTAGATCCCACGAACCTGTCACCTGAAGTCGATATTCCCGAATGCCGAAGGCTGAGAAACCCTACCTATCAAACCACAGGGCTGGATTACTTTGCAAACTATGTAAGCTTAAAAACCAAAAAACGAACAAACAAACAAAAACACCTTTTGCAGAGTCTGTTGACATCTGGACTCACCTATAAGGAACTAAACAATGACCATCCCCCTGAGAGGTCTGAGAAGAGGCACTGGGCAGGGGAGCGTCCAGGGAAGGGGCCTCGGCCACAAGGAGCGAGGCCTTCAGATTGGTGGTGTGCTACCTCCCTCAGCTGCCTGAACCACGAATGGGTGCAGCCACAGATTCCTCCCGTAAAGGCTCGGGTTAACACTCAGTGAAGTAAGAGCTATGAAAGCACTTAGAATCAGCAAGCATGCCACAGCTAGAACAGCACGACTCTTAGTGAATAGCAACATTTAAAACACATAGCGAATGAGACCATGTTATCCTACAGCAAGCCCGGCAAATAAGGTTCAAAGTCCATCCACCTGTAGATGATTAATAGCAAAAGAGTATTTAAGCCTTTTATCCCCAGCTAGGTTGAAAAAAGCCTGCACTTGTGTAAGTTCTCGCCAGCTTTTCTCACACTTTCTCTTTTCATGGCTGTTCGGATCTGATTCCAGTGAGTTAAAGAAGTACCGGTAGCCACTGCTGTGGGCCAGCTTCCAGGGCCAAGTGTGAGGCCAGCTCAGTGACCCCTGGCTTGGGAGTATGAGGTAAAATCTGTTCTGAGCTTGGATCCCTTCTACAATGTGGTCTTGTATAAAAGATGCTAGAACTTTTTGTTACAGAGTGACATTCAATTTTTATTAAAATTATTTACACTCGAATTCTTTTTAGTCCCAGGAAAATGTTTGAGGCTCTGGAAGGAAATACCAGCCTGTGTTACAGGACAGTCTTAGCATATTCTCTGTGGTGATTCATGTCCACAATGCTGAGCTTAGTTTCTTGGTATTATGCATAAGTGTCAAATCTAAAGATAGCCAAATCCTGCACGGGTTTTGTGTCATTGACCATGGATGTTCTAAGCTGGCGTCTCTGCAAACTCCATGAATTGCTTCTAGGGAATAAAAAGCATCCAAAACAGAGTTACTATTCTACCACCATGCAGATTTCCTAGGAAGGAAAAGAGTGCATTTCCACAGAGATGGCTGGTTGCAGTCTTGTTACATGCATGCTGCAATATATGCAACAATACAAATAATTAATAGAGCTTCAAACCTGCTAACCTCCGGAGCACTAGCACAACACCTCGTCAACAACTCCCAGCCCAGCCCTGGTGTTTGTCCTGCCACCACCCGCTGGCTGGCTCTGCGGGACCCTCAGGCAAGCAGGCTGCGCCCAGGCTTTGTTGACAAGGCTGAGTGGAGGGGGTTTCCCCAGTCCCCCTGCATCTAGGCAAAGGACTACGCTGCCTGTGCCACAAACAGATTCCAGGTCATGCACACACAAAAACATTATTAGATCTTGAAATTACTTTTAAATGACTGCCTTTCAGTTTTTAACCATTTTGTCTAGAAATGTGGCTCAGCAAATCCTTACATGGAGCAAGGATGGCACCCAGTGGCCAAACTGTTTCATCTCAGATCTTGTTTTCTCACTGAGTTGCTTGTCTCCTTGGAGACAAAGGAATCGCCTGCCACAAGATCGTTTTCTCAAGCCAGAACTGAAACTTCAAATCATGTGACTATCCCTTTAAGCCAAAGTACACACGCACACAGTCAAGGCAGTAAACAATTACTCAGAACAACTTTTAAAAATCCTTAAAGTTACCTTAAGAGTCTTATGTTAAAGGCATCATATTTCACAAGTGCAGATGCCTGTCCATGACGTCCCTAATGTGAGCATCACTACAGGGAATATTACACAAATACAGACCCAGTCTCACATTCCACATGTCCTCCCCAAAATGGTCTCTAGCTTAGCAGGTCTCATGCTTTAAACATAAGATTTTATCTCCTGACGAGTGCTTTATCGTTAAACTGATGTTCACAAGCTCATATCCTTCTTATCTTTCTTACGAGGTGCTTGGCAGCCCCAGAGAGCACCGGATGATAAAGTGGGGCTGCTCTTTCTCCTTTGAACTTCCCAGATGTTGGGGGATTTCCATACAGCTAGACAGCCAACCAGACTGTGAGGAAGATGAGCAAGATGTCAGAACAATGGATCACATGCTCTCCTGCTAAGAATGATGCAATATCTTCATAAGGTTCGCTGTTTCCAATTTCCTTAGGTTTCTAAGCAGTCTGAAAGCCCAGGGCAAGAGGTCACATGGACGGCAGAAACACAATGCTAAAAGAAGTTCCTCATAAAATAGTGCTATATATTGGTTGCCAAAAGGGTACCATGAAAAGTCTCTTTTAAAATGTCTGTTAAGTTCAGTCCAAAATCCTGTTTTTCTCAGACACCATCACCATTCATACTTATTTGGCCCCCAAACTGTCAAAATGCCACGAAGTTTCCAAGAATAATGGCTAAATTGAAAGACATGACTTCAGGATAAAATCCCGTGATGTTGCTGCATTTTCCCATTTGAAGAGCCACTTGAAGGAAGAGCAGCATTGTCTTCAAGGTCAAAGCAAAATATTGGAAAGAAAAAAGTCAAAGCCAAATATATATATTTTGCTTGCTAGCTCTCTGGTTCTTCATTGGCTCCTGTGCGAAATGGAGCCCAGTTCTCACCGAGAGGTTGTGAGGCCGGAGTGAGATAACGGGACTGAAGAAGCTTTCATACACTGCCAGGTCATATTATTTCAGGCACTGTATTATTTAAACACTTACAGGTAGTGTTAGTGTACAGCTTTTATACGGATGAGACTAAGATTCTTATCTTAACTGAAATAATCACTTATCTTCCTCACAAGTATTGTTGTATTACATTACCCCTCAAATATAACATAGTCACCGTGGGCTTTGGAAATCACTTATGATATGCAATTAAATTAAGCTAACCCAACTTTTCTACCAAGTTTTTCAACAGAGCTTAAAATGACAGCTTTGGGTATTCAGAAAATTTAAGGACCCCATGATGTTTTGTTACCTTTAAGTTGCCTAGCATTTTATTTTCCCCTTCCTTCCTAGAGATAAATTTTATAGGCTCATAAAATTATACCATTTAATAGCTGGAAATGGCTTTGTTTGCAGATGAGGAAAGCTGAGGCCTGGAAGCTTTGAATGAACCAAGAGGTCTGGTGGCTGCTTTGTCTAGTACCCGTTTGCTCCCCCCGTCTGACGGTGTCTGTGGCCTTATGAAGGCAGCTCTGGATCCCGAGACTGAGCGCTGAGATCAGACATTTTCTCGACTTTGCCTTTCCTATGGTGCCTTGGGACCGACAGAATCGTGACTCCTGCACGGTTTTCAGAGTCTTTGGACGGATCCATTGTCAACTGAGAGAAAACATGCAGAACTAACAAAGCAGTACCAAACTTCAAAAATGGGCAGAAGGGACAGAATACAATAATAAATAAATACAAGAAATTAGAAAGGTATCCTGAGATTCAAGAAAATAGAGTTTTTAAAAAATCTAGTCTTATTTAGTATCAATGAAGTTGTTGAAGCAACTTAAAGTTATTGGCAAGGGCCCTTGTCCACAGCAGGAGGGACGGATATCATCACAGTGACCATTCCCAGGAGAATACCCTAAATAAAGAAAAGGCTTTCCTGCATTTAGGAATAGTTTAGAATTCATTGGGAACCCAGGAAACTAACCACCAAGAACGTAAAACAGGGGTTGAGAATGAATGTACAGACTACGCTCATTGTCACAGGTCCCTGCTTCACAGTTTCGCTCCCCTGTTGCATTGTTGTCTGCCATCAAAACTGCCAACAGTTCAATGGGTTTGGTCACTTGGTAGAAATTTCTCCAGCACCCAGGTGCAAGGCATGGTTTTAGGTGGTATAAGGGTTACAAAAACAGCTTAGATGAGGATTTTCCCCTAAAAATGCTCCTAGTTTAAGAAGGCAACTAGATAGGTGACCAGAAACTTACATTGCAGGGTAGAAATAATAAATACAATAAAACAATGGCAAATGAACCATTAGAACAATTTCATGGAGAGGGGGGCAATTGAGCAGGATCAGATGGGATTGTTGAGATTTTAAACAAGCAGAGATAGGAATGGGGTGGGACCAATGAGAGTAAAGGAAAGAGAGGGACAAAAACTATGAAATGGAACTCGTGTGGAGGGTGGGGGACAGGAGAAAAAGTGAGCTGGAGGTCAGAGTTCAGAGCACGTTAGTCCAATTAAAGAGTCTGACAGGATGGAACTAGAGGCTTATAGAAGATACTAAGCATCGTGGGAAGGAAACCAGCACCCACAGAAGAGGCTGCTAGTGTGGCCCTGTGTCTAGGGTGGACTGGGAGCAGGTGAAGGGGAGGCAGGGAGATGGGCTGGAGGGCCTGTGGAACCGTCTCCTGTCTGCACAGGGGGCAGCGGGGCCTGAAGGAGGGATGGTCACCAGAGGCTAACGGGAGCCCCAGAGCCATTCTGAAGTCAGAACAGAGGGGACGGCGTGTGGGAGCGAGGACGTGAGGACTCAAGGGGCCGGAACGACTTTATCCAGAGTGTCCATTTGGAGAGGAGGGTGAGCGAAGCACAAAGGTCGGGAGTCTGTGGTTTCTGTGTGCACTGAAGGAAGAGCAGAGAAGAAACCAGCCGCTGTGATTGCTAAACCAAGCCCACGTCATCGAGGGGAGGGGATGTCAGTTCTCTCTTTCCCAGTTTCGCGTCTCCCGTTAGAGACGGCTCTCACTGGAGGAAGACCAGGAGGCTGACCTGGTGCTCTGAGGGTTCTGGCCTATTTGGCCTTTCCAATTTCCTTCACTGGTCTGGAGTCAGGGCTCTAAGTGGGCCTCACCACTGTCCTCTGCCCCTGTCTTCCCTGGACCTCCGGGATTCATCTCATAGCTGCTCTGGACCTTTTATTTCATTCCCGCAGGCTTGGAGCCCCTGAGCCGCCAATGGGACACCTGAGGAGTGCCGGGAGCCCAGTGGTGTTGATGTGCGGACTCACACACGTGGGAGAAAGCTGTCCAGGCCCATTCCTGCTCCCAGGGGAAGCAGACAGTCACAGTGAACTCTCTGAGACAGAGGCCCTGTTTTGTTTTCAAATGGAAAGAGTCACAAATAGTGGCCATTTAAGTTGATCTCAGAGGGGGTTGGGGTCATGGCAGGATGTGTTGGGCCAGGTGGGTCTTTGAACACATGGTATGCGGGTAGCTTTTATCGCAAGCTAACAGGTGGAGCGGGCCATTTTTGCTAATGTTTTGTGCAAATGGCAACATTCAGTAAAATTATGATAAGTTTAGTTTTACATATTTTTTTCAATGAAACTTTTTGTGATTTACTATAAAATGTATACTGAATTATTTTTCTTAAATTTTAAACAGACAAATACTGGAAAACTCACTGGAAATTGAAATAAAAGTAATAAAATATGTAAAAATTCCAATTTATTGAAAATATTTTGAAAAAAGTACATCAAGTGTGTAAAAAAAGAAAGAATGAAGTTTTCTTTCTTAAACTTCATTGTAAAAAAAGAAGAATGAAGTTTTAGTAGTGTTTTTTGTGTGATAATCGTTAAAACATACATACATAATTCACCATTGTCTGTGTTAAAGAGACCCAAATTTTGTCCTTTCGAATTCGTATATCTGCATGTTAGCATCCCTTTAGAGCAATAAAAAAGTATAAAAATAAACATTTGTATCCGTTACCCGCATTCTACCGCTAGTCTACAAAACACATATTTATACATGTCCCACACTCCACCACCAGTCAATGTAAAGTATAGAAATACGTTTCCCGACTACAATGTGTGAAGAGCCCTGGAGGCACATGTAGCTGCTTGGTTCAGCAACCCTGGTTGCCCTCACCCCCCACCCCTCCGCCAAGTTTTTCAATAGTCAGAAGTGACAAAGTACAACCATCCTTTTTCTGATGTGGCACTTGATTAAGACACAATTTATAAAGAGAACCTGCGGATCATGTGGATATTTGGCCACAAAGCACTTCACATAGTTATGGACACGCCCTAAGTGGTGCAGGCTGCCAGCTCACTTTGCCGCCTTAGAGCGGAGGGCGCCCTTTCGGGGGCTGGCTCAGCTGCTTCCCCTGCAGTCAGTTTCCTGCTGAAGGTTCAGTAACTTTCTCTGATGATAAAAAAATCTCAGATATTAAATTTGGTGTGAATACTATTTCACGTTAAAAAGAACCACCCCATTCAAGAGACAGGGATGAGAGGAGGCAGAATAGGTTAGGTGTAAGAAGATATCCAAATTCTGTTTATACTGCTTCTTGGTCATCTTTTTAACAACATACGAAGTAAGATGAGGTGAACGGGGAAGTCATTAGTTGTTGAGATTTCCAAAGGCTGCATTTCAGGAAGGCTGTGAGGGCTGAGACTAGAGAAACCAGTCTCCCCGAGACCCTGAGGTCCCTACTACCACCCCCACCCATTCCTGGCTGTGGAGGTGCCTCTGCAGACGGGCAGCCTGCAGGAGAGGAGCTGAAAGGTGCTCCTTACTCACTGGGGTGGGGAATCCAAGCTCCCTGAGACTCTGCCACATGGCACCTGCCTGACCTCTCCCCTCCTCTGCAGTGGCTGCATCCCCTGGGTTTGGGTAAATGCCACGGTGTGACTCCCCTCTCTGCATAGTGCACTTTTCCTCTGCAAGAAGCTGCTGCAAGGATTGGGCTCTTCCAGGGTTGTGGAAATACAGTGGGCAGGGCAGGGCAAGAGCTGCCTCCGTGCAATTAGAGAAAGGTTCGCCCTCTGGAGGATCCATTCATAAAAGGCATCGCGCGCACTTGGCCAGACAAATAGGGGCAGCCCTAGCTCCTGCCACGGTGTGCAGGGACCCTTATGCAGGGTCTCCGACAGACACATCTACCAGTATAATGGCAAGGGTGTTTCCAAGGGTCAAAGCTTGTTATTAAAACATGTCTCCTCAATCCTAGTAGGCGTACATCACATCCCACTGCTCAGCTTGTCCCCTGCCATCCGTCTCTCAGAAGAGGCTGTAAGATCCTATTTTTGATGTAGCCATTCTTATTTTGGTATGGAAAGGCTGCAGGGAGTATCTGTTCTATGGTACTTTATTTACTTTACCAGGATATGAATTTGTGGCCTAGGCATTAACAATGGAAACTTAAAATATTCAAGAGGAAGTGGAAACCAACATTCAACATGAGTTATTGGCATTTAATTACTGAGGCAGTCGTGGAATCTAATGAACAAAATAAACTAACAAACAAAATAGAAACAGACTCATAGATGCAGAGAACAGGCTGACCAGCTGTCAGAGGGGAGGGGGTTGAGGGGCTGAGTAAAAAAGGTGAAGGGATTAAGGAAAAAAAACCCTCATAGTTGCAGACAACCGTGTGGTGATTTACCAGAAGGAAAGGGGGGTGGGGGAAGTGGATGAGGATAAAGGGGGGATAAAGGGAGACGGAAGGAGACTCGACTTGGTGTGGTGAACACACAATACAATATACAGATGCTGTACTATAGAATTGTATACCTGAAACCTATATCATTTTACTAACCAATGTCACCCCAATAAATTCAATAAAAATAAAAAAGAAAAAAACAAAAAAAGTTGGACTTGGTGAAAGAGGGGATTAAGTACAGTACAAGTTGGTAGTTACAAACTAGGAACGGGAATGTAGAATATAGCCTAGGGAACATGGTCAATAATATTGTAATAATTATGTACAGTGCCAGCTGAGGGGCTGGAAATACTGAGGGGCACACTATGTAAAGTATGTGATTGTCTGACCACTAGGCTGTACACCTGAAACCAAAACAAAATCAAATTGAAAGACAAAAAAAGAAATGAAGGCAAAAAATCCAATGGTGATAGAAGATGATTTGACTTCGGGTGGTGGGCACCCAATGCAATATATAGATCATGTATCATAGAATTGTGCACTTGAAACCTGTATGATCCAATTAATTAATGTCATCCCAATAAAGTTAATTAAACAAATCCAAAACAAAACAAAATAAATGACTGAGGCAGTTAAACAGTGCTATAAACGAGATCCTCTCTGATTGCAGCTATAACCCATGCAGTTTGGAATTGAAAGAAGGGAAGATAGAAGGTAGCAATATAATGTGAGAATGTCCATGAGTTGATTTTAATTGGTAAACTGGCGTGTACAGTGATAACTGTTTAGTCTCTCCATTGCATTGGAATCTTAAGAAAGCACATAAAGTTATGGGAGCATATAATGGTGTACTAAACTCATTTTCTTACATTACCACAGCTGGCCCCTTCAAGTTATTAAAAGCCTTTAAGCCAGTCATCTTCAAAGAGATCTAATTGTCAATATGGTCTTTATAGATTATCCCTGTTTGCACAGTGCAGAAGAGATATAAACAGGCACTAAATTCTGCACTGATTTTTCTGGGCGCACCTTCCTTATTTCAAGTTCAAAGAAGATCAGTAAATGTTAATGAGGATAAAAACTGTTCTTTAGATTCTGGTTTCCTCATTCAGTGCACAGGGCAACCAGCCCATAAAGGATAAATTATTAACATTATAGCTGGAATCAGACTTTTACAAAGTTAATTCATTGGTTCCAGAATGTTCTGTGATCTTAGCCCCACAAAAGGACTGTTTTCCAAAGTATAAATGATATATCAGAACCACAAAAAATAAGCTTCAGTCTTGATATTCTTCGATTAGCAATTATATGCTGTTTTAACTACTTATTGTGGCTAGACAATCCAGGGACATTCCTAGAAAGGCTTTCACACTCTCTCCACCATTTACCCACCCACCACCACATACGCAGCAAGAAGATTTTCCCCAGCAGGAGAAATAGGGTTAACAGAACAAAACAAAATCAAAACACCCTCCCCTTCTTCTATGGCAGTCTAAAACAGGAAAAGACATCCCTAAACATGGAGGGGTATGAAATAGGAAGAGAAGATATGAGAAAAGATAAGGTGGTCCAGCCTATCATTAATAATTAGTAAAGACACACTACAGGTTTGTTGGATATGAAATCTGTGTTCCTTTAGACCATACCATCGGGGAGTACTAATGATAATCAATTGAAAGTAATTAATGACATGTATCACACTCTGAAATATTGCAATACCTCCACGTCTCCAACTTGTTTCTGGAAGTTCTCAGGGTGTATCTTGCTCTTGCTTGTCCTTAAAATGTGACTACTCTGCGGGTCACAATGGGCGGAAGGTGCCTTGCCTGTGGTCCTCAGTGATGCCTCCTTCTGCTGGGCTGCTGCGTTCTGTTGCGTGCTGTTGACACTCTGGGACCCTGGCTCTCAGAGGCATTTAATGCACCAAAACTATAGAAAATTCATGCCTTTTGTGTCCACACATGTTCTTAGCTGAGGACATGAGTCCACGGGAGGCTAGAGTAAGAAGCAAATCCAAGAGACAAACCCCATGCTGAACTTGGAATAATGCAGACAACTGAGGCCTATGCCCTCAACTTCCACTAGGAGGAGTTCTCCACTCAGAAGACCTTGCATGTAAAACATATCATATCTCTCTGGTTTTCTAGACATGCCTGTATCCCAAATGTGATACACCTTGGGCTGCAACTAGATTCTAACCTGTGTATGCATGTATTTGACCTCCAGATCCTTTTTAGCGTGAGATAATAAAGTCATTTTCCCCCAAACTCTGGCTTAATCTCTGAATCACTGATCATTAGCTTGGTCTGAGCTGACATAATCCAATACATTGAGATTCAAATCATCCTTTACTCATGAGAGCATGTGGATAACTCTGATTCCAAGGTTTGATCTCTTCCTCTCTGTCTCTTTCTGTCTCTGTCTCTGTCTGTCTCTCTTTCTCATATATATTAATTTAATACTCTGTTAAAAAAGTATTGCAGGTAGCAACATTTAAATGTAAGCATGGTTTTGTCTGTACATATTGGTCAAAACAAAGCATTTATTTACTGTTGTCCAGCTGCCGCGTTAGGAAACTGCCATTGCACTCTGGAATGAAATTCCAGTAAACACATTTCGGTGTCTATGTGCAGGGTTACTTTAGGCCTACTATGTTTTCATGTGATTGCTGCAGCTTTAAGACATCAGCTACCAAGTATGATAATGTTTTACTTACTTTATATCAATATATTAAGAAAAAGCCATTAAAGTAAAATTATTTACTATATATCTCAATTACATTGTTGTGAGAAATTTAGAATAAATCAGTTAATAATCTTGATAGTTTTTAAATGAAATAACCCTTTGTTTTTAAATTTAAATACCTTATATTTTTAGTATGCTTGCGAGCTAACTATAGAAAAGCATGCCAGATTTCAAATCAAGAGTGTTCTCCTTACTGTAAGTGAAGAATGAAGCCTGACACAGGGCGATACCTTTGAGAGTGCCCAGCTAGTGGTTTGGGTCTGCTACAGCTCCGGCCAAGTCCCATCAGATAGCTCTTGCTGGCCTGTTTAGTCTACCGTGAGCTTTGCTATCTTCGTCCCTGACTGTCCTTCTCCTCCTTCAGCAATGATGATAATTATAGCAGTAGAAAATATAACAGAGCAACAGATATGGAAATTATTTCCATAAGTAGAGTTTCTAGGGAACTGAACTTTATTAAAGTAAAAAAGCTTTAAATACTTTTGATGAAAATATTAATAAATATATAAAATACAAAAAATATAATTACGTATATATACAGTTAACATTTTCTTAATGAATAATTGTTTTAAGTTGTGGAACACTGATGCTGTTTGGACTTATTTCGTCCTCCATTCACTCACTCAGTCATCCACTGAGCGCTACTGTGTCTCGAGAACTGGGAAAGGCGGCACAGACAGAGAGTGAACCAAACACACAAACAGCGCTGCCTGAAGGCACTCACACTCTAGCTGGAATTTAGGATGTTTATCTCTGCAACAATAGCCCCTGACTCCTGTGGTCTTGGTTGTTCTGTCTTCTTCCTTGGTTCTCAGTAGTCACCTCTGGCGGGCATCATGTCCCTCCTGACCTGGGTCAACATCGCAGGTCTTTTCCATACCCCTGGATGGAGCCAAAGCAGCTCACCTCAGGCCCAGTGTCCGCTCCCTGCCCTTCCCAGCAGTTCCCTCAGCCCTAAGATGAGTCTGGGGTCTTCCCTTGGTTCCTTTATTAGTGTGACTCAATTCTAATGACCTGATTCCAGGATCAGGCCTAAGGTCTCTGTGCCATTGTTCCTGGGAAGACCGAATGCATCTATGTACAGACGGAACTCTTAGAAGTGTAGTCATTGTCAAGTATTATTACATACCACTACTACAACACAAAAAATTACCTTTCTTATGGTAGTGGCGCCTTGCATGATAATGAATGACTAGATCTCCACGGAAACTTAAAAAGGCAGACACCAAAACTTTCAAAGGGGAAAAAATTAGTTTCTCCACCTACCCACGTTTTGACTGGCCTTTTGGAAGGGCAGGAAGAGAAGCGAGAATTCTGAGCTGCCTTTAAGGAAACGGTAATGACTGAAGTGAAAAGGAATATCTAGGACTCATTCACAGACTCATAGGACATCAGAGAGAGAAAGGGGTCATGCAGGGCGGCTGTGAAGGCTGGTGGTTAGGAACTTCAGTGCGGGGACCAGACTGCCCGGCTCTGCCCCTTACAATTGTTCAACCTTGGCCTCTCTCTTCAATATCTCCATGCCTCATTACTCACCTATAAAACAGTGTATACCTCACAGGATTATGAGACTCAAAATGAATAAATACAGGCAAAATGTTATCTATTATTATCCTAATTTCCTCACTTATTTTTACAGATGAATATACAAGCCCTAAGATTTGAAGTGAACAGAAAGTTGGAGGTAAAACCAATGCCCAAACCAGGCATTGCAATTCTTACCATATTCTACAGATTTTTTTCTGATATCCTTCTTACTTAACAAATGGAAAGAAATAAGTACGGAATCATTTCAGTGATCATAAAGGGACAACTCCATTCTATCTGTCTCTCTTGCCGTCGAAAACTAAAGTATCCGAACACACCTTTGCCTTGTCCCGCAGCACCCAATGGGCAGAACTAATTCTACAGAAGCAAGTAACAAAGAGTCAGAGAGCCATGTCAAGTTTACCTTCATACCCTCATAGGGCACCAATTGCCTCCTTACCTTAAATTTGTCAACTTCAGCTTTTGAACATGTCGCATGGTATGACAGCACCTGATTCAGAAAAAAAATAAATTAATTAATTAATAGCTAGACATGACTCTGTCTTTGGAAATTCTCCTGGCTTAAAAATAAATGTTGCTCGGGAATATCACCTTGACAAAATAGTGGATTTTGATGTATGACAAGAATCTTCCAATAGCATGCTGTGACACAGACTGCCAGCTGTGCCATTACGGTGGAATTTATTACAATGCTGAGTGGAGCTACAGCCCACATTCAAGGCTAAGTATTTGATACCAGGATGTTTTTATAGGTAGTTACTTTATCAGAGAAACATGATGTGGCTCAAGACCACAGTTCCCAGTGGATGTGAATACTCATCTTGTGAAATGCTCTGGAACATAAATAAATAAAAAGGTAGTGTGTGTGTGTGTGTGTGTGTGTGTGTGTGTGTGCGAGCGCGCGCGCACTGTGGCAGACACTGTAGATTTCTGACTCAAATTCCAATGTGGTCTGCTCCCACTTGCCTGGCTTTATTATACAGGAAAGATTATATTGTTATGCCCCCAAATCCACAATGGTTTTCACAAGAGGATTATATTTCCCTGCCTTATTGACATCAGCTTTAATATATGACTTCCTTTAGCCAGTGGGGTATGGGGGAAAGTGACAGATGTTACTTTGAGCAGAGTCTTTAAGAGCTGTCACGTGGTTCCACCATCTCCATTTCCCCTCAACCACGGGAAGTGCACGGCCCCAAGAATGGCCGCTCACTCACCCAAAATGACACATTGAGCAGAGCCGCAACCCGACTTGCAGCTGATGACGTGTCACACGAGCAGCACCCCACCCTAACCCAGTTTGAAGGCTGCCCGCAGCTAGGAATGGTCACGTGAGGCGAGAGTGCCCTGGTCAATGAAATGTAAGTGGCAGTGTCAGGGCTCTTTCCTTTCCTTTCTCTTCCTCCCTGGAAAACAGCTGTCAGGTCTAAAAGTGCAGCAAAATCTGGTGTCTATGAGGTGACAAACATGAGTATAAAGGACGCCTGTTATGGACAGTGCAGCAGAAAGGGACAGAGACATGAGCCTGGACCTGGACTGGCCTGCCTCAGACTTCTCGCTGTGCAGGACGAACACACATTCATTTGTCTGAGTCAGCACTGGTGTCTTATAAGGTGTGTGCCATATACCTTCATATGCACACACGTACACATACATATTATATATTTCATGCTACCAATCCCATTCTTAATCTATACACATCTTAAACAAATAAGTCTGAGAAATGCTAAATACCTCTTTGCCTACCAACGTTACAGAAATTTAGTGTACATTTGGCTTTGAAGACTAAGGGTTTTATTTGGTTAAACTCAGTGTCACCCAAACCTAACTAGCCACAGAACTTCCTTTTAGGTGATGTATTGATCTAGTAACACTCCAAGGACTTTGAGAAATGCGGACCCCAGGCCCGTGCCCTTGGTGTGACGGAGCGGGGCCTCCACGGAGCAGCCAGCTGTCGTGGAGGTGAGAGGACAGACAGCCTCCGCCGCTGGGCTGCCGCTCCTCAGCCGCTGGGTTTCGGGCGAGTGTTTCCATCTCTTTGGGCTTCATTTATAAAATGGTGTCATAATAATACTATACAAGCATTCCTCACTTAACATCAGTGATTTATTCTTGAAAATCAGAGATTCTACCTGAAAACACCAACGGGGAGACTGTTTCCCATTATGTTTAATGGAAAAAAATTATAATGCATTATAAGGCCTGCAATCACTTCCTACAACTTCATGAAAAGAAGTAAAATTCATATGTAAGTGTAAGCCAAAAATGATGTTTGGACATAACTTGCTTTAAGTGTTACTTAAATTCAAAGGCTGACTCTGGTCATAGCCATATAGTTCTTAACAAAAAGTTATGTGAGCAGCATCTTCTCTTCCATTGTAAACACCGTAATCACTCACTCATTTTCCCATTGTTTTCTCAACACTCTCGTCCTGGAGAGGGGACTGATGACCAAATACTAGGTGAAAACAGGAGCTAAATATTAAAGGCATGGAGGAGAAACATCCAGGACAAGTTGCTTTCCCGGAGCCAGCAACAGCTGAGATGCACAGCCTCACTGTCAAATTCTGTGTAGTTCTCAGCATGTCTGCACAGAATTTGGATGTTATTTAGACCAGTTTAATTTGGAATGTAAATAAATCAAATCTTTTCCCATACTTCATTTTGTTAAAAAAAAGTTATACAGAGTTTTGGGGATATAAATATAATTTTTTCCAATACAAAGTCATAAAATGTTGTTTGGAGAGATAAATATGTTCTGTGAGGTTTAGTAATTAAACACCAAGAGGTTATTTTACTGGAAAAATTCTGTGGTGCAGGCCTGTTCTTCAGACAGTTCTTAAGATCAAATGTGATAATACGGGTTAAATATCTGGCACACAAATAATCAGCATACACTTATCATTTTAATATTCAATTACAATTACAATTTTACCGTGTAAATGTTTGGTAGAGTATTATCTTCATTGTCTCACAATTATTAACATTGCAAAAGTAACTGAATAGACTTTGTCTTTTTGCTTTGGTTTTACTATGGTGAACTTTAATTGACTGTCATCTTATAACATTTTTTACTATTTACAAGTCTCTTTTTGCAAATTCAACTTTCAAAATTTATCTTTATTTACTTAAAAATTTTTCCAGAAAAACTCAGGTTGAAATTCAAAATCTCTGCCACCAGGTGGCACTTAGCCTGGCCTTTAGTATTTAAGGCATAATACCCACTCTTCTTGCTTAACTTTTCCCACTTCCTTTATTATTAAAAATAAAAGCTATTAACTTCACTAAATTAAAAGTATTTGAATCAGTGATGCAGACTAAGACTTTCTATCCACATAAAATTTTCTTTTGTTTTGTTTGCTATTATTGAGTTGAAGTCTTTTGTATGTTTTAGATACAAGTCCTTTGTCAGATGAATATTTTGAAAATATTATCTCCCAATCTGTGGCTTGTCTATTAATTTTTTTGTTTTGTCCTTTAATTGTGAAAGGATTCCCATCATATAGTTAATTAACACATTAATCACCTCACATATTTATCTATTTAAAAATTTTTTTTGGTGAGAATATTTAAGTTCTACCCTTTTAGCAAATTTCAATGATATAATACAGTGTTATCAACTATAGTCACCATGTTTTACATTAGATCCTTAGACCTTACTATCCTCAGCTGAAAGTGTTTTTAAAGTATATTTTATTGATTGTGCTATTACAGTTGTCCCATTGCTTTCTCCCCTTTCTCCTCCTCTGCCCTGCACCCGCCTCCCTCCAGCATTCCCGCCTCCTTAGTTCATGTCCATGGGTTGTACGTATAAGTTCTTTGCTTAGCTGACAGTTTGTACCCTTTTACCATCTCAATTTTCTTTAATGTCTTTTAATAAGCAAAAGTTTTCAATCTTAAACAAGTACAATTTGTCATTTTCTCTTTATTGTTATTGTTTCATGTGTCATTTCTAAGAAATTTTGCCTACCTTAAAGTAGCAAACACCTATCTCAGGCTACCTTCTAAAAACTGCATAGTTTTATCCTTTATGCTTTGGTCTATGATATATCTGAAATTAAATTTGTATATGCTGCAAGATTAAGACTTTAATAAAATAAATGCTTTAGTTACTTTGTCATGATTCTTAAATTTTCCTAGACCATAACTTGGAGCCAAATCCCTTAAGAGTTCATTCTGAGATTTCAGCGTCTCCACTGACTAATCTAGTAAGTCCATAGGAATTTATTATTCTATCTATTTAACCAAGTTAATGATAAGGAAGCTTTGGTTTTACCTTTTGAAATTTTTTGTTCTGAGAGTTCTTGTTCCCTTTTGTAGGACTCTGAGAATCAGTAAAGGGAGCAGAGGAGGGGCCTCACACGGGAAGCCTCACGACCTTCTCCTAAAAGAGTATGGTCCCTTGTGGGTGCGCAGGGAGGGGTCATCAGCTAACAAGAGTATCTTGTCCCTGCAGGAGTAGGCTCTTTGGGAGGACATAGCATTGACCTCTGTAAGAATCCCTGGAAGGACCAACCAGCTATGGGAGCCGATTTCTCAAGAAAAGGTGATCCTGTAACAGGACTTCCAGAATTCTGTGATTTCCTTCTCCAAGCAGTTTCTATTGTTTGGCCCTAAAGGACTTCCTGAGGTGTGGTCAGGAAGGTGGCAATGTTTCACTGCTCCAGTTGACTCTCAGTGGTTGCTTTATACACAGAGCCTGGTAGGGAGAACCCAGCAATATATACCCCTCCTATGTATACTATCGACTAGACGCATTCTGACTAGATATAAATACACAGCAGTGCTTTTGTTTAGCTCCTAGCTTTTGACCCATGTGATCACCTCACTACTTTTAACAAGCATTCACAACCAAAGTCATGCAGGACTTCTCCTCATCACCTGTGGTCACTGATCATGTCTCCCATTCGCTCCTCAGCCTGCATCAGTTTCTGCCCCCGCGACTCCACAGCTTATCCCAAGGTTTCCGATTTCTTGCTGCCAAATCCATGCACAAACCTGCAACTGCCTTTTGCAGCAGTACTGAATGTAGCAGTTTGCTGGGCCCAGTCTCCCCTTCAGTGACATCATACACTCTCAGGGCTTTATACACCATCTCTGTGTTGACAACTTCCAAATTTAGCCCTGAGCTTCAAACTCACATATCCAACTGCCTACATGTCTAACTTCCTCTGTCGTCACCTCCCTGGCATCTCAAGCTTAGTAGGTCTAAACACACATGTTGATTTCCCCATTTGGAGTGGGCAGAATGAGCTCCCTTCCACAGTCCAATCTCTGGAATCTGTGAGTATGTTTATGTTACATGGGAAGGGGAAATTAAAGGTTGCCATGGTGGAATTAAGGGTGCTGATCAGATGAGCTGGGAAGACCATCTTGGATGTCTAGGTGGGCTTAACATCATCACAGGGGTCCTTACAAGTCACAGAGGAAAGCGGGGGAGTCAGAGTCACAGCGATGCAACATGAGAACAACTTGACCTGCCACTGCCAACACGAAGGCAGAAGGGAGCCATGAAAAGGGGAATGGAAAACACCTCTAGAAACGGAAAAGGCAAAGAAACAGTTCCCATAGCCTCCTCTAGTAGAAACGCAGCTCTAACAGTACTTTGATTTTAGTTCAAAAAGACCCATTTCAGCTTCTGACCTCCAGAACTTTACGATAACAAATGCGTATTAATTTAATCCATTAAGTTTGTGGCACTTTGTCAGCCAGAGTGATATTTCAGAGGTATAAATCAGATCTTGCCATTCCCCAAGCTGAAAACCCATCAGTGGCTTCCGATTACCCTTAGAACAACATCCAGACCCCAAACGGTGACCTGACAGGCCCCACAGAGCCAGGCCCCTGGGGCCTCTCCACCGCACTTCATGGTGCGCGCTCTCTCCCACACTCCACAGCCACTCTCACCTCCTCTGGCTGTTCTGTGCACCACGCTCTTTCCTGCCTTGGAGTCTTCCCCACCCTCATCACCCGATGGCTATTTTCATCCTTCTGAAAGTAGGTTAAATGTCACCTCGTCATGAGGTTGTCCCCTACTACCTCAAGAACCTACCTCTCTCTCCACTATTCTGAGTTAACAAGCTATTTTTGCACAGCACGTATCGCTGTTGGAGTCACTTGTTAGTTTGGTCGTCATCTGCCTCCCCCACTAAACTGTAAACCCCATGAAGGTTTTGGTCACTCAGGTATGGCCTGTCCCTAGGAGTGTGCCTGATGCTTACTTGGCACTCAGTAAATGTTTGGTAAATCAAGGAATAAAAAAGGAAAACAATCTTAAAAAAGAATCTCCCCATGCTGCATATTATTAGTGCCCTTAATTGATGCTTTTCCTCAATGAGTCGTGTGTCTTAGAGCACAAGCTAAGCAGTGCACGTAGGGTTGCCAGATTCAGTAAATAAAAATACAGGATGCCCAGTTAAATTTGAATTTTGGATCAACAGTTCATATTTGCAATATTTGAGACAGTCTTCTACTAAAAATATTATTTATGAAATCAATTTATTGATTTGAAATTCAAATTTAACTGGGTGTCTTATGTTTTTACCTGGCAACCCTACTTCTCTTTGCTTTGAATTAAGAAAGCTGGAAACAAATGTGAAACTCTCCGGGCCACGCCCCCAAGTATGCACGCTCCTCTCCCATCCCCGCCTCACAACAGTTCCCAGTGACTTTTTTTTTTTTTTAAGATTTTTTTTTTATTTTTAGAGAGAGGGGAAGGGAAGGAGACAGAGAGGGAGAGAAACAGCAATGTATGGTTGCCTCTCACATGGCCCTCACGGGGACCTGGCCTGCAACCCAGGCATGTGCCCTGACTGGGAATCGAACTGGGACCCTTTGGTTCCCAGCCCGCGCTCAATCCACTGAGCTACGCCAGCCAGGGCCCCAGTGACTTTTTCTCCACAGGATTTTATCTGGCAAACCTACCAAGTGCCGTAAGTGGAGAATATATTCAGTAATGTCAAGTAACATCATAAATCTAAGATCTGTGACAAATCCATGGATGCTGTCGAAGGAAATATAGCAAAAGTAATTCCTGATTACTTTTAACCTAGCCAATATCCAAAAGAGAATCATGACTGCTATATACATATATATGACCATATGGCACAGCTAATGAATAAAAATCAGGCAAAATGGTATTGTTGATAATTAAATTTAAATTAAAGAATTATATAGTTTTAATTACTATTGTCAAGGCTTCTTGGATAAGTTAACATTTCGCCCATGATTCCAGAGTATATTCATTTTATAAGAATTCCCTGAGCTGTACATTACATATCAAGAACCTAAGTATACCATGCATTTTTGAGTAATAATATATTTGATTGAGTAAAATAGCTTTAATTGAATGCATCATAATAGTTTGAAGAAAGACACATTTGAAAATCTTAATTATATAAATACTTTATAAGGAACATTGTTAGATTATGAGAATTTAGCCATACAAATACACTTGTTAATTATTCGACAGCTAAATAAAATTTGTATAAAGCTTATATACAAAAGTAGACAGTTGATCCACAGAACACTGGACAAACATTGAATTTTCACAAGAAAATTTCTACCCCTGATAGATTTATCTTTTGTTTGTATTAATTTAGAAAATATTTTAAGTAAAAACTAGTGACACAGATTTTGTTGGTGAGCTCTAACATAAGAAGTCTCCATAGTTACAAAAATAAATCACTATTTGCAAAAGCTTACCAACTTCAATTAACTTTTGGATCAAACTTAACCCTAGCAAAACAAAGAAAGACAACATACAGCCATTTTCAGACCCATGAACAACAGAATAGAGAAGTCATGCTTTTATGTCAAGTTTCCACAGCAGGAAGAGACAAGTGACTATATTTCAAAAGAAAAGCAATGAGCAGAGCTATGAAATAGAACTGCGGTATCGAGCCTTGTCCTCGGCCACAAGCGGTTCAAGAGCAGAGGGACTGCCCTTGAGTAGTTAATATCTCTTGTATCGACAGTTTTGAATGTTAATTTATTTCGGACCTGGGCAGCTGTTTGCGCCTGAAATGAGACATGGGCCACTACATATACTGGCTGAGAGGAACACAGAGGTGAAGAACCACTTCTGGGGGAGAAGGAGTCCAGCCCTCTCAGAGGACCCGGACTGGCTGTCTCTGGCAGAAAAGGGCTGCAAAAACATTTATTGATATGTTTATGACTCTGGTGGCAAAGTGGCACTTGGTGGCACTTGGAAACTAAACTGATAGCAGAGTTCATTTAAGCTGGTCTGGAGTAAAATCCCAACTAATTTATATTGATGATCTTCAAAGAAATAAAGAAGCGTTGCTATCAGCAGCAGGCGTCCAGCCAAGAATGGTGACAAGCCACAAGGAATGACAAGTCAATTTACGTGGAATGGCCTGACAGAAGTGCCATCCAGCTGAGTAAAGAACCATACTCGAGGGTTCTTAACAAGATGATGACAGGCTTCAAAGATACGGTGACCGGGTGATGTGCGGACACTGAGACAGCATGTCTCCGCTGTCCGCTGTTTAAGACACTGCCTGCCTTTAACAGAATGAAACATTCAAAGAGGTACTTCAGATAATTGCATAGGCTGTGCGATGTTATCATGACCTTCTGAATACATCTGCCATAAACATATTTTTTAAATCTAAAAAAGACTTAAACTTTTCCAACTTAAAGTAAAATAAAAGATACCTGCAGGATCTGGGGCAAGAAATAAAATACTCAGTTGTCAGGGTGCCTTTGAGATCAGCTGCTCGTAACTACCACAGGCAGGAGAGAAGGACCTCACTTGTACTTCATATCAGCACATATTGATGGGGTACCTACCCTGTGTAAGCCATTGCGATAGGCGCTTTGGCTTTTTGTTTCTCATCCTGGCAAATAAATTTTATTTAGGGCCTCAATTTTCTTTAATTGCTAGTAGTTGTATGAAGCATTGTGTACATGATTCTTGAGGCTTAATAAGGAGGAGCTCAGCGGGAAGGTGTGCGGTGATCGATTAGCGCTGTCTTCCCCAGGCATTGGCGGGAAAGGGAGGTGGAGTGTGTGCTATGCATTGCAACCACTGGGAAATAAGAAATGGCCCTCTGGATCAAAACATTCAGCCCAGGACTTTATTGATGAAAGGGGTGCAAATATATATTTTGAGAAAATCATAGATATCTAAATTTAATTGATTAGGTATATGCCTAAAATACAGATGTAATTTTGATTTTTTAGTTTCATTTAGTATTAGGTGAAATTTCTACTAGTAATAAACCCATTAGTTCTGTAGCCAGCACCGTGAAGCCACAGATATGACTGAGTCAAAAGTCCATCGTGAAACGCGCCCTTCTGTGACAGGAATTCTTTTCATCCGCATGATAAAAACGTAACCCCCTGGGAATTTCCACGTCTCGAGCTCAGCTCCGTGGAAATTAACACTCCCGTGTGGGCCTGAGTAAAAATCATGCTCTTGGAAAAAGGAATTCCTTTAAGGGAAATTGGATTAACTTACTTCCTAGGACTTGTTAACTTGCTGGGACCCTTCCCCCCGGAACCAAGGGATTATGCTAATGGTTGCCCGGAACATCTTGCATAGCTAATGAATAGCCATTCCCATTTTGCTGTGTCCAGAGCTTCCCAATAAAAACCCGGCTAAGCCACGCTCGAGGCTTTTTTCCTGGGATGAGAGGAATCAAGCCACGTGGCCCTGGATTCCTTCCCCCCGCGTGTCTCAGTGTGAGATTATTTCACGCATTCGGTTACGGTCACCCACGGGTTTCAACTGGGACGAAATCCCCACGTCACCCTTCAGCCCGGCCATCCCCGCTGATACCACGTGGATCAGAGGTGAACCACCTGTTCTAGCGTTTTGGGAATTCCTGATCGTAAGATCATGAGCAAAATGCTTGTGTGTTTTAGACCACTAAATTTTGGGATAGTTGGTTAAGATGCAATAAATAAATAAAACAACATTAACCTTCAACTGGGACTTGTCGCCTTATGCCATCCACAAAATAATATGAGAAGTTTGTGTTTCAAAATCTAGGTATGATTGGCTTGAAACCCTAAAACCATGATATACTGGGGAAATTCAAGGCCTTTTAAAAAATATCTGCAAAGTCCTGGCAGGTTTATTATATTCTTACCTTGGCCTTTAAGTTCCTATGTGTTCTTGTGCTAGAGCTGTTATATAATCATCATAGGAAAATGTGAAATTCAATTCCCTCTTCAATTTTCAGAAAAAGGTCTTTTCCTGTCAAGCCTCCAGTGGGTCATGAAGCAAGTGTTCTTTTCTTCTTTCCTCCCTCCCTCTCTCTGTCCCTCCCTGTCCCCTCCTTCTCCTTCTACCTTTCTCCTTCCCTTCCTTCCTCCAATCTTCCCTCCCCCCGTCCCTCCCTCCTCTCTCTCTCCTTCTGAAAAACAAATGATGGAGTTACATAATTTCAAGTGAAATGTCAGCCTCCCCATCCTCAAAGTGACTCTTGGTCCTTCCACTTATGGGGGCATTTCACTGAGCATTAATTAACCTCATGAATCTCAGCCTCTTCTCTTTTTTCTGGCTTCTCTCCAGTCAGAAAAAAGGTAACCTTCTCTTTTTTCTTTTCTCCCATCTCTATTTCAAATGGAAAACAACAAAATTCTGTCCCTTTCTCATACCAAATGTTTTTCCACATGTTCTTGCCGCTAGAGGCAGTTGAAATCTATTCCCTTATATCTTTACTATCCCAAGAGGGCTTGTCAAGGATTTTCCCATAGAAAAATATTTCAATATAATAATATTAGATAATATTTAACCTACTTTATTATATTTCAAAAGTTCTCTTATGCATCTTAAATCATTCCTTAGCTTGGTGATTGTCAAACTTTCACATGCATCAGAATACAGATGGCTGGACCCTGGCTCCAGAGTTCCTGGTTCAGCAGATCTGGGGTGGGGCCTGCAAATTCACATGTCTAACAGATTCCCAGGTGATGCTCATGCTGCTGATCTGGACACCATGCCATGAGAATCACTGGTCTGAATTCCACCATGGGTTCCAGGTTAAAAATGTCTGGACCAGAGTGGAGATTACCGGTTGATGTTGCAATGAGCAGAAAGAACAGAGACAAAGTTTGTCTGGGTCTTCTTCCAAATCCTAATGTGATTTGAATAGCTTCTTTTAAGGGAGTTAGAAATGCTTCCTTAGCTTTATTTTGTTAATTACACTTTTCTGGACTATATTTCTTTTTATTTAACTATGTTGAAATGGAAATGCAAAAATGCTGTTAAATTAGTTTCAGTGAACATCAGTTCAGTGAACATCAGTTTAGTTTCAGTGAACACCCTTTTGCTCATGAAAGAGATTTGGTCAAGATCTTGTTGAAAATCATGTCATCACAAATGCCAACTCTATGGCATTTCTGAGCACAGAAATCAGAATTTATTCCCTGAATTGCCATTGGCTTATAGCATGACATCATTTTCTCCATATCTAAGGGGGTCAGCCGTAGTACTTGGTTTTGCTTACGTGGGTTAATTTCCAGCAACTCTTAAGCTAGGCTGTTTCCTTTCATTTGGCCAAGGTTTGTTTTCTTAGTTTGTAGGACACCAAGATTGAGAAGCTGTATAGCTTGACAGTGGAGCTTAAGGGCTTTGAAGTCCAACTGCCCAAGCTCATAATACTGGCTCCAACAGCCTTGTAATTTTGGTCTAATTATTTAACCGATCTGAGTCTCACTTTCTCCATCAGTAAGAGATGGGAAATATCTGCATTTTCTACTCACATTTCACTGGCCAGCGCAGGTCCGTGGCTTCATTTAACTTCAAGGGAGCATGGAAGTGTACCCTGCCATGAACTCAGAAAAAACAGAACCAGAAATATTTGGTGATGAGCTCTGATGATTATTACAATGGGCTAGGCAGTGCAGGAGCAAGTTGTGTTAAAATTGTGTTTGGAATCAAAGCAAATGAGTCTAATGTATGAACTCTAGTACATGAATTTTATGGTGTTTACTCAACTTTTGCTTATTTCCCAATTCTCTTCTGTGTTTCAAAGAGTTGGTAGGTGGGATTATAAGTACTTATTAAATAGTCTTTATATTTAACATATATCATTCATGTAGTATATGTTCATTAAACACATACTATATTGTTGATTTAACTAAACATATTCTGATACCAATAGAAGAAAATTATTATAAGCGTAGGATTTTGATTGGTATATTTCTGTTACATAACTTTCATGAACTGCTTGCTTATTTTAATCATTTCAATGTCCTTAGGGTGAAAAAAACAGCTTACTTCTTTTGAATAAGTTGTATGAGGTAATAACTCTTCTAATTTTAGTAATCTATCATAAAAGATCTCAGCCATTAGTACTTAAATTAAAAAGTTTTTTGATTAATTCTTAGTGTAATTCAATATGACTCTATACACATGCATATTGGACTATAATTCTTAACTGTTTCAAAATAAGTATTCCTTGCTGACAACCGTATTACTCCCCGCATTATGTTTAACAGTGACGCTGTTTTCCTAATAATGTAGGTTATTAAATCTATTAATGTTCCACAAATGCTTTCCTAATGAACTCCTTGTTTACTTGTCTTTCTTGTTTGTTAAAATGAACAGAGGGGAACATAGTATTCTTTTGGACTAACTGGGCAAGTTGGATTGATTCTTGCTGTTTCTGAAACAACTATAATATGTGCCAATGGTTTTTCAAATCTATAATTTATGTATCTTGAAATATAAGTAGCCTGATTTCACTCAATGCCACACTTCCAATTGCCTGTTATTGAATATTTATATGCCTCTCCCCTCATGATTTTTGCATACTCAACAAGGCTACTCTGGCTGGTGACTTGGGAGAGAGAACCATTGTGTAATTGCATTGGTCATGCAGGAATGCCATGCAGAACTTTATAGTTTTGCTGAGAGCCCCCAGCGAGTGAAAGAGTAAGAAGGGGCCAGGCCTAGTTTGGGGCACTGTCAAACTGACTGGGGCCACGGGCAGCTGGCTGCTGTGGAGGAAAGGGAAGTGCAAAGGTAAGAATAAAGGGCAGTTCCTGCTCTGCGTGGGTCAAGGTTGGTGGCTACAAGGATCAGACTAGGTGCGAGGGAGTAAATCATGGCACAGCATCCATGCAGTTAGGGCTGACCATGAGCCAATTGTTCAATCAAGAAACATTTACTGAGGACTTAATTTGTGCCAAGCACTGAGCACACAGTCCTTTTCTTCATAGAACGTCTGTTTCAGCAGCAGAGACAAACAATAAACATGCAAAGTCAACTGGAAAAATGCTGAAGGAGATAATGAGCGTGGGAGGGTACGGGGAGATGGCAGGCATGTTGATTAGGGATGGCCTCTCTGACTTATTGTCTAAGCTGAGACTTGGAAAATAAAAAGGAATCAGCCAGGCCAGGGGGCAGAGAGAAGGTATTTTGGGCAGGAGATGAAATTGCCTCAAAGGGCAGTATGAGTGAGGCAGAGAAGACCTGAGGTGAGGTGGGAATGCTGGGCAGAGGCCAGGCCACCCAGGAACATGTAGGCTGATGAAAGATTTTATTGTAGTCGAAGGGAAGATGCTGAGGGGTTTTAGGCAGGAGACTGACACGATTGGTTAGCTTTTCAGTCACTTTGACCTTGAAGCCCCATATGTACTCCTCCTCAGTTATACTCCACCCCAGAGGTGACCACCACCCCCACTTTTGAGGCATTCATTCCTTTTGTATGTGATGCAGTCTTGCCTGTCTTGACCTTATGTAAACAGACCCCCTCACCGGCAGAACACGAGCCTGAGTGATGTGTGGAGGGTGGATTCGAGGCAGGCAGGGGTGGGTGTAGGAGCGAGAATCGTGGTTGGGCTAGGACAGTGGAAGTGGAGACAGGGTTGTCAGGAACATGTATAAAGGACACATGGACAAAACCAAAGGGGATAGAACCAAGGGTGGGAAGTGGATGGCTGGGGTCAGGGGAGTGGTGGGGGGAAATGGAGACAATGTACTTGAATAACAATAAAAAAAAAGGAAAAAAAAAAAGAAATCTGTGGAGACAATGTACAAGGACCTGGTCAAAAGGGTCCCACTCGGGGAGAAAAGGATCCGAACTACGGAAGTGCTCCGCCTTTGTGTTCATTTCTGTGACACGCAGACAACTGTACTGCTCGAGACCCTGGCAAACCAAGTCCCTGGCCCTCCTCCCTGCTTTGCAGGCCTCCACTCTGCTCATCGCAGGCTGTGCCCACCTCTTGAGGAGAAAATCTATGGGTCCCTGGAAACATGTCCGCCCAGACTATGTTCCAGGATCCTGGGATCACCCAGACTAAGCTCCAAGTACCCCAGAATTTCCCCAGGGGCTCCACATGCCTCGAGCCCACTCCCAGGACCTGAATGGGCTTCTTCCCCAGATTTGGCCTCCTCTGAGTGTACCTCTGGGTGGGATTGTTTTGGGGGTTGTGGATAGACTCTGGGATGTGCAGGCTGGGAAGTTCACATATGTGCAAACCGAGCACAGTGCAGAGAGATGGTAGGGAGTGGGAAGAAGGGAGGCAGGTAGTTCCAATCTCTTCTAATCTCTTTTGAGACTTGGTTCTAGCCAGGTTGCATCCTGGGTTGGATTTACCACCTTTGAAAGCAGCATCTTCTTCCGGATCCCTGTACTAAGACACTATTGAGAGCCTGAGCATCTAGATACTTAGTGAGGGCCACTCTCTTATTTAGTCAACTGTAAACCTGGGCTTCCCAGGCCAGCGTTTTACCCCTGAAGCAGGCGGGCTCAGGCACAGCCACTGCACTGTAGAATGCTGTTCTCCTGCTCACACCATGGAGCGCCCACGAGGTCCAGCTGACTTAGGCTCAGCACTGACTTTCAACAGGACTGAGTTAAAGACTGAATCGCTGGAGCTCAACACAGACTCAGTCTCCTAGAGTCTGTACTGGAGAAGCAAAGGCATCAGGGCTAGAAGGAGCGGCTTCCTGGCTGACAAGCTAGGAATTCCAGAGCGGGAGGGCAACGCATCACCAAGTGGGCTTTACTCAGCTTCAGCTTTTAGGTCAACTGCCGTCAGGGCCTCATGAACCAGAAGCACGCCCTCCCAGTGCAGAAAACAGGCCCTCGACTTCGCTTCTCTTGCCACTTCCATTGTGGCGAGCTAATGGCTTCACTGGCCAATGAAATCCTGCAATGGACTGGACATTCCCCAAAAGACATCTTGAAGCACAATTTGCACAGCATGAGCGCTTGAAACAGACATTTCTGAGTTTGAATCCTGGCTCTGCTTCTAGCCCTGCAATAAAAGCTGCAAAACCCACTCGCAACGCTCCTAAAGCTTTCTGAGCCCCACTCTGCTCATTTGTCCACTGGCAATAATATTGTCTATCTAATCTGTTTAGGTGAAGGTTAAATTATATACGTATATATACACACACATATATAAATATATAAATATATTTATATATAAAATTTAACAAGTGCTGACAAGTGCTGACACATGATAAACATTTAATACATGTAGCACTTAAAAATGTATCAAAGAATCACAACAGGGGAAGAAATGTATCAAAGAATCACAACAGGGGAAGAAACAGTAAGAATGTAAATTAATTTAAAAAAAAAAAACATCTTTTAAACAAACGAGCCAGAGCCAGGTAGCACGGGGACCGTGCCAATCACTCGGAACACCCCTCCGGGTCTGGAAGCTCTTGCTTGCCGGGACCCAGAGCACATTCCTTAGGCCGTGGCACTGGCAGCAAGTCATTTGAGTGTAGATTTGGTTTTGGAAAACCACCAAATATCACTTACTAGGAAATAAAATGAAAACATAATCAACTTTCTATTAAAAAAACAAGGTATGGCTATAAAGCACTGAAATTAATTTTCTCTCTGTAACTGCCAGAACGGTCCCTCTAAAACGTCACACGGATTATGATCCTCTCCCGCTGAACACTCTTCAACGGTCCTCTGGCGCCGTTAGGATCGGGTTTAGCACAAGTGGCCTTGGTGATCGGGCCGCTGCCAGCTCACGCCGTGCCTGCCCTCTGCCCGGCGGCACTGAGATGCCGGGCCTGCCCGGAACACTGCGCTACCTCAGCCCTCCCTGCTCTGCCCGCCACCCGCCTGCTGCCTGCAGTGCTCCGCGGGTTGTCGTCCAAAACCATAGAGCTCGCCACCACTTGTCACCAAGAGGCGGTCTTCTCTACAAAGCAGTGTTGACTGAACTCTCTGACTTAGATGCCCCTCCTCCATGCTTTTCAACCTCGACCTACCCGTCTCCTGAAGCTCGCAAACCCCGATGGGAACCACACCTCCACTTACCTCTGTCCTCCATGACCTGTTACTGGGAGTTTGTACGATGGCTGGGGAAGTGACCCTCACCACGCTGTTCTGGTGAGGGTCAGGTGAGTTCTTGGCACTCAGCAGGTGATCCACTCATTACGTTATGATTATTTCTTACATACCTCAGAGTTTCCATTAGAGTGTTTCACAAATATTTAAACAATGCTACCACTATTAGAATACATGGATAGACTCCACTGTTGACTATTTTTGTAAGGAAGTGTCACTTGTTCATATCCATAAATTCTTTGTTTTTGTTAAGAGATTACCTTACTGGATTTCCTTACTGGTATAAAACAGTATCGGATAAATAAAGTATTAGTGGATTATAACCCAAAGTATAAAATAAATATCCATCAATATATACTGAGATAAATCATTGAAAAATAAATAAATGATAGAAAAGATAAATATCCTGTATAGAAGAATTCTAGACACTACACGTAGTCACTTCCCCCTCAAGGAGGCCAAGCACAGCTCTCCACTCCTCAGGTGCTGCCCCCTGGTGACTGCCTTCCAAAGAGCACCGTGTGGAGGGGTGGGGCGCGTTTACAGGAGGGAAGCCTGGCCAGCAGGACCCCGGCCAGGAGACCAAGGTCAGCACCAACAATGGCAAGTCATGTTGAAAGTGTGCACCCTTTCTCAGTCCGATCCTGAGAGAACATCAGACAAATCCTAAGAAGGACATTTTACAAAATACCTGACCAGTATTTCTCAGAACTATCAGGGTCATCAAAAAAAAGTCTGAAAAACTGTCACAGACAAGAGGGGCCTAGGGAGACTTGACGACTAAATGTAGTATTCTAGATTCCAAATGTAGTAACAGAAAAATGATACTAGGTAAACATTAAGAAATCTGAAGAAAATACAGACTTTAATAATAATATAGCAATATTAGTTTATTAATTATGACAAATGTATGTACAACTGTAATATGTTAACAATTAGGGAAACTGGGGCTGGGTACATGGGAACTCTCTGTACTATCTTTCCAATTTTTCTGTATATATAGTACTGTCCTGAAAAACAAAGCGTGTGTGTATATATAAAATGTATCTGGCTGATTCTCAATACAGGTTCTCCCACTTCTCACAAAAGACCTAAATGAAAACCCAGAAACCATCACTGAAACTGATAACCCACTACCAGATTCTGGGAAGAATTTTCACCCATTTTAAGGCAGATGCAGCTGGACTGAGAAAAATAACTGGCGGTTTAACTACATTTCACCCCATGAAATGCAGCAGTCCTCCTGGTGTAAAAGAAGACGGAAGGCATTTTTCTCAAGCGGCCCCCCCGGGTCTGAAAGAAGATGGACAGGAGGGTGTTGCTCCTTTCTCGGACGTCAGGGCCTCACTAGGAGACTCGGTGTCTGCACGGACCAGAAAATTAATCAGTTGACCTTCTACTGAATGACAGCCTTTTTTAAAATATTAGCTTTCATCGTGGGGGATAGACTCACTATAAATAAGGCACTGAATTGTGGGGGATGTTATAATACAAGGAACAATTGTTATGACAATTTACGAGCACTGTGCTGAAGACTTCGTTGTCCTTATTTCATGTCATCCTCATAACAATTACGCAAGGCTGGGAAGTAAGAAAAATGAAACTGACTTGTCAAGTGATACATAGAGAGAAAGTGGCAGAGCTAGAATTAAAATCCTAGCAGTCTCATTTTAAAGAGCGCACTTTTATCCATTTCACTGTACGTCATAAAGAAGTCCTCGCAGCTGAGTGTGCTGAGACTCGAGATTGCTACTGTTCTCTAACGGCGATCCTTATCTGTACTTTATTGTGTTAGATTCACTCACAGAATAAATAGTTTTTGCATGTCTACTGTGTGCCAGGTCCTGTGCTGGCACTGGGCACGCAGTGGTGAACCAGCCGCACAGACACCTTCTCATGCACGAGGGATTCAGAGTCCTCTGGCGTGGGGAAAGAACGCACCGTTTCAGCCCAGCAGAAACATCCTAGATCCATGCCTACGTACTAGATACCAAGACTCAGCTGAGCAGTTAACATCAGTCTGCTCCTGTTTTGTGTATCTAGTGAAGGGGCTTCTCTAGTAAGAAAGGCTCAAGTAAAGGACAGTAAGAAAGGCTCGAGGCCAATCGCAAAGCCTTGCCACTTGGTAAACACTGAAGTCCAGGGAAGGAAGCACCGTCCTCAAAACTCAGAGATAATCAGATCATCATTTTGTGTGAAGGCCATTGCCTTCCAGAAACATTATGCTTTGTGTCTTTAATAAACTTCAAGAAGAGCCTCATTGAAGCTGGAGCAGAAAACCACGTGGATGAAATAAGCGCAGATGACATTTTGAAGCAAACAAATGAAAGAATAAGGTACCAAGACTCAACTCTCCCTTTTTCGGGGAGGGCTCTCCCGGATGCATCTGTGTCCAGTCACTCTTTATTATAACGGCCTGCTTTGTTTCTTTCAGAGCACACTTGTTCACTTCCTACTGCCTGTCTTTCCTAGCCAGAATATGAACTTCACGAGAAGATGAATACTGTTTGTTCACTGCTCACCCCTCAGTGCCTAGAACAGCATTTACCACAAAGTAACTCAACAAATACTCCATTGTCAAATACACAGACAACGGCATGCAAATGGATGTGGAGTAACATTTGGAAACATCTCAAGGGAACCCACATTATAACAGCAGAATTGAAATTGACCTTGGAGTTAATAAAGATACCTATTTGTTAAATGCAAGCACTCAGGAGCGACACATCAGTGGAAAAGAACAGACAGGCCCAAAGCAGAGTGACACTTCTGGAGTCATTTGTTTTTCAACAAAGGGCCAAAGTTATCTAATGAAGAAAAATTTTTTTCAGTAAATGCTTACAAATAAAGAATAAACCTTGACTGCTACTACACACAAAAATTACTGAGACGGATCATGGAGTGAAATGGAAAAGTTAAAACCATAAATCTTTTAGAGGAGAACATAGGAGACTATATTCTTGAGTTGTGGGTAGGCAGAGATTTCTTAGATCACGGAAAGCAATAACCTTAAATTTTTTAAAATGATATATTAGACTTCATCAAAACTAAAAATATCTTCTCATCAAAAGATACCACTTAGAAAATGAATAAGCAAGATCCAGATTTAGAGAAAATATCCACAATACACACACCTGACCAAACACTGGTACCAGGATACGTAAAGAGTTTCTACTTAATAATAAAAAGACAAGCAATCCAATTAAAAGTGGTGGAAAAATTTGGACAGTTCACAAAAGAAATTATATGAATGGTACACAAGTACATGAAAAACATATAATGTTATCAGTCATCAGGGAATGAAAATAAAAACCACAGTAAAATATCACCAAATACCTCCTGGAACCACTAAAATTGAAAACAATGGCAGCACCACATATTGGTGAGACTGTGAAGCAACTCAAACTTTAATAGTTACTTGGTAGGAAAGTGCTAGATAGCGCGATCCCATTGAAAAAATATGTATCTGGCAGTTTCTTATAAAACTGAATATACACTGACTGACCTTTGGACCCAGTATTCTAATACTAGATATTAGTTACAGAGAAATAAAAGCATATGTTCAGAAATATGCTCGTACAAAAACATTCATAGCAGCTTTATTCATATTGTTCCCAAGTGGAAACGCCAATGCGTTGGTTAATAAGAGGACAAATAAACAAACTGTGGTAAATTCCTACAATCAAATACAACTCAGCATTTAAAAAGAAAAAAACATCCAATATATACCCAACATAGATGAATGTCAAATGCATTATGCTGCTTAAAAGAAGCCTTATAAAAAGGAGTGTGTATTGTATAATTTAATTTATGTGAAATTACAAACAAGTAAACTAATCTGTGGTGGAAAGATCAGAATAGTGGCATCTCGGTGGGGGGGGAGGGGCGCCTGGAGAGGCAGGGGAGAACTTTCCAAGCAATGAGATAACAAGATATGTTTCCCATTGGGAAATAATAAAATGGTTTTAAGCTAATAAGTTTTGGAGTGGTTTGGTAGGCAAGATTAGATTACCAAAAAAACCCTATGTCTAAATAGGTATTAGAAATAGAATTCTATTAATACAGAAAAATATAAATAGTGTTTGAAAAAGTAACTGCATTGTGGAAAGCAATGACTTACTAATCATAATGTAATTAAAATCCTATAATATGTGAACAAAAACTAGCAAAATATAGGTAAGCAAATACTCAATTTCTTTTTTATCTAGTGAGGATTTAAATGATACTGGTTCATTTTTCTTTATTAATTAGAAAAATATTGATTAAAGAATGCTTTTGCAAAAAAACAAGCATGATAAATAACTTTCATTTCACTGGATTAAAAAATCGAACAGACATTAATTTCAAACTAAGTAGATTTCAAGGTAAAAGCAATCAAATTTTTTTTAGAGTATTTTTAAATCTGTAAAAGAAACAATTTTCAGTCATGACCCTGTTTTTGCAAATGATATGGAATTAAAAAGTATAAAGCAAGAAATATTAACAATTCAAGAACAGGGATTGATGATGACAAACTATAACTATGTCCAATCCCATCCTGACAAAATACCATGAAATTACCAAAAAAAAAATTAATACTAATGCATCCATATCAATCAATCAGTTGTGGAAAGTAAAAAAGAATTGGGCAGAAATTTTCACTTCCAGATAGGATGAAGAGGATCTTAAAAGACTGCCACCACTTCATGACAACTAGAAAAAGAGATAAAATAAAACTCATGCTTCATTTTAAAGCTGTCAATGACTAAGTGGTGAACACCAAGACATCCAAGAGAACTAAATTCTAGTCAAGGGAAGTCCTTTACAGCTGAATAAAGGCAGCGACTGCTTCCATACCTGGGAGCAACTACCTACGGGTGGGTGTGAGATGAGCCTGTCATCAGCAGAGTGACAGCTGAAAGGAAGAAAACGAGTCAAGTTTGTAATGACAGTGGGGGCTGCCGTGACATATTGGCATCTGGAAGAGCCACAGTGCCAAAGTAAGTCTCTCAGCTTGAAATTTCTCCTCTATGGGAAGTTTGCTGTCAGAGTGGTGGTGAGTGCACAGCTAGAAATTACACTAGCAACCTTATTTTCTCACACGTTAGTTAGGTGTTAGACCTTGCTGGAGTTGAATCCAGAAGTGAACTGAAATGAACTTTCAAGCTGCAACTCAAATGCCTTCCAGTCACTCAGTCATTGGGGTTGGGCTGAAGGGCAAAGGGAGATATTCATAATAGCTCTTAAAACCAGAAGTGAACTGGAACTAATGAAAGCCCCAGCCCATCTCTAGCTGTGCACTGCAGATGAGTGAGTTTGTATGATCAGCTCCTTCTTCTAGCTGCCTGACATTTAAAAAAACATATATCCTTTCTATGAAAAACAGGACACAACAAGAAATATGTTTTAACCCAAACAATATTTAACAACAACTTTATCTGCTTTTTTCCTTCTATATAAGATCTTTGGTATGCAATAAATATTTATGTAGACACGCGAAGACACAGAAAAACATGACCCTTATCCAAGAGAAGAAATAATCCATATAGGCTGACTCATCGATGCACGTGATGTTAGAATTAAAGACCAGGGACATAGAATAACTTGGGAAGAATTATATGTTACCACTTTTGAGGAAAAGTTAGACATAATTAATAATAGTTGAAAAGTTTCAGTAGAGATATAAAAGCTTATAAAAGAACCAAGTCAAAATATCTAGGGCTGCTACATACAACATTAATTTGACGTAATATAATAAAACATCAGAATAAATAGACTTTATAGATGATTAGACAGAAGAAATGAATCAGAAAACTCTAAGAAAGCTCAAAAGAAAATCCCCAAATTGAAGCATAAAGAAATGAAAAAAAAACTAGAGTGTCAGAGTTGTATAGAGTAATATCACAATTTAATGTATGATTAACTAGGCCCGGAAAGAGAGGAGAATAGGCGAAAATAGACATTTGAAGAGATATTAGCCAAATATTTTCTGAAATTAATAGTTATCAACTCTTTAATCCAAGAAACTCAGTAAACCCCAACCAGAAGAAACAGAAATAAATATATATCCAGGCACATCGTAGTCAAATGACTGCAAAACAAGATAAACAGAAGTAGGTGGCAATGCCTTAACCGTATGCGTGTTGTTAGGCCCAAGGGCCTCTTCTGTCCTTGTCAAGGGGAGTGCTAACCTTCTCTCCTTTCATACAACACATCAAAACAAAATAAAAAGAAAATGTTAAAGACAGTGATAAATGCACATTACATTTAGGGGAACAACAAGAATGATGGCAGATTTTTCATTAGTAAAAATGGAAGCCAAAAAGACAGTGACATCTTAAAAGGACTGAATGATAAAAAAAAATTATCAACCCAAACAATAAGGTGGTGAGCCTAAGCAGTAAGTTACCAGTAATTTTTATTTCTTCTAAATTCTTTTTACATCTATTGTATAATAATAGTACATAGTGTTTATAACTTAAAACATTAAAAAACAAATAATATCATATTTGGGTCAGAGTAGAAATAAAAATATCATAAGAAAAACAATTTGACTAATCTTTATCCACATTATCAGTCTATAATTGATTAGTACTATGCTTTTACTAGTCTTTGTAAAATATTCATATCCAAAGATCAACTAACACAACAAAGATTTTACGTGATAATAGCCCTTTTATAAAGAGATTAAAAGTAAGAAACAATTGTATCTATTGGTGCCAGATCAGGAAACATTAATGGAAAAGGTGAAATTTGAGGTTTATTAGAAGGTTCAGCATGATTATTCTCTCAGGGCCTTTTTAAAAGCCAAGGTTGATTATAATTTATAAATCAGTTCAATAAATGCCTGGAATTTTCACAGAGAACAGCTTCCAAAGTGTTTTTCTTTTGTTTTGATTTGATTTTTAAAAGTAACTTAAGACATAGCAGTGGCTACAACAGGGAACTAATTCCCACATAACCACTTCAGGACAGAAAATCATTTGGGTTTCTTTTTCTCCTTTCAAGAAAAATGAAGTTTTTAGATAATTCAACATGTTTTCAGTAAAGAAAAATTTACGAGTAGGGAGAATTCCATTTCTGCTGGTGTGTTGCATTTGGCTTTGCAATTAATAATCTGTATTCTTTGTACCTACAAATAAACATGGGTTTTCCAAGAGCTGACGTTTATCATTTAAACATGGTCTGACCATAACTTGGGCTGAAAAAATCATTTCGGTAGATAACAGGACATTTAGAAGGGGCTCTTTCTGTCTGAGTTTATAGGTGAGAGCAACAGGTGCTATATCCTAAGGGGGAGATGCTAGGCCTTCAGGCCTTCCATGCAAGACCTGGACAGAAGGTGCCCCAAACTCATTCTGCACCTGAAAGTTAAGGTACTCACTGCCCATCTCTGCACTGTGTTTAAAAAAAATGGTAAGACTTCATGAAAGAGAGTATTTTGGGAATTTCTTAGGAATTCTTGAGGATTCCTTCCAGAGAACCACTTGTAGTACAGAATATCGATTTCCCAGGGTGTGGTGTGGGAACTGGTACTTGATTCATGTCTGAACATTCTAAAAGTTAGTGGGCAGAAGCAGAGAGCTGCTTTGAGAGACCTGCATTTGTTTTATCTAATGGCCAAAGATGTGAATTTTCCCTTAAGCCAAGTGGATTCGTGAAAGATATCCAGGCTCAAAGTGACTTTGACCATAGAAGCAACGTCAGTGTCTACCAACAGATAAATAGATAAACAAAATGTAGTGAATACTTAAATGGAATATAATTCAGCCTCAAAAAAGAAAAAGAAACCCTGATGCATACGATAATATGGATGGACCTTGAAGACATCATGCTAAGTGAAATGAGCCACAAAAGGACACATAGGTCGCAAAAGGCCAAATGCCATATGATCCCACTTACAGTGGGCCCCCTTCTCATTCATGAGGATATGTTTCAAAACCTCTGTGGGTGCCTGAAACCATGGATAGCATCAAACCCAAAAACTATGTTTTTTCCTATACGTATATACACTCACACCTATGATGAATTTTAGTTTCTAAATTAGGCACAATATGATATTAATAATAACTAACAATACAATAAAACAATTATAGCAATATACTGTAATAAAAGTTATGTGAATGTGGTCTCTTAGCAAATTGTACCAGCTTCTTTTTCACAATTTCATGTGCAGAAGATTCATTCTTATTGTAGATCTTAATAACCTTGACATACATTTTTTTTCTTATTAAGTTGAGAACTTTCACCTTTTCACTTAAAGGAAGCACTTTACAACTTCTCGCTGGCTTATCCATATTGCCAGCATCACTACTCTTGCACCTTGGTGCCATTATTAAGTAAAATAAGGGCTCCTTAAGCACAAGCACGGGGATACTGTGACACTCGGTTTGATAACCGAAAGGCTGCTAAGTGACTAATGGGGGGGCATCTACAGCGAGGGTACACTGGACAAGGGATGATTCACACCCCAGGTGACAGAGAAGCTCAGCATGAGATTGCATCATACTGCTCAGATTTAAAACTTACAAATTGTTTGTTTCTGGGAGATTTCCATTTGATAGGTTAGGATGTGGTTGACCACAGGTACCTGAAACTGTGAAACTGAAAAACGGAACGTCAGATAAAGGAGCTGTTTACATGAGCTATTGAAGGCAGTCAAATTCAGAGACACACAAATGTTGGTTGTCACGGGCGGGGTGGAAAGAAGATTGATGTCAGTGCTTGACGGGCACAGAGCTTCAGCTGGGGGAGCTGGGAAAGTTCTGCGGGTGGACGCTGGTGATGGCTGAGCAGCAATGTGAGCGTACTTAATGCTCCTAGACTGTACACTTAAAAACGATCAGTTAAGTTGTTTTTATTTTGCCACAATAAAAAAGATTTAAAAACAAAACAGATGCTGACCGAGAGGACTTCCTGGGAGAGTAAGATGATTCCCACAGAAGAAAGGTCTGGATGGGCCGGACGCTGGAAACCAGGGACCGAGAAGAGACTGTAATGTGCAGGTCAGCAGGGGCAAACCCACATCAGGAACTGCGGATGAGAGCCCGGCCCTGGTTCTCTGAAGGATTCATGAAAGGAACTCGCGATAAAAAGCGAATGCTGGTGTCTGATACTGAGGGCCTGGAAGCCAGGTTTGGACAGCATCAGATAGGAAGGACTCTGCCCTTTCATCCTTCCTCTCTCTTACTCCCTGCTCCCGTCTTGGAGGAGGAGGTGAAATGAGGAAGATAAAGAAGCCCACTGTGACCCTCTCCTGACCATAAGCTTCCAATCCCAGGCAACAAGGAATCTTGGAGACTATTTAAGAGCTAGGTGTGTCAGAAGAGCCGTGGAATCTACCAGAGAGTCCATCCAAGGGTGGGGAAGAACGATTCAACAGAGCAGTTTAAAGGGAGAGGGGTGGGAAAGAATGAAGTGACATTCTGTTGGCATCCTATGAGGCTAGCTTTTTCAAAAGATTCTTTCCTTGGAGCTTGGGAGATTCTTCATGGGAGAAGCATCTCTTTCGCTTCTCTCCTTCTCTCTTACTGTTAGGAAGCCAGGGTGGCCCCATAATCACCATCCAAGGGACACCACCCCAGGGGACATGGTATGTGGGAAGAGGTCCCTCCAAAAATAAATAAATGCAATTTTATAGTCATGGCCTATAAAGGGGGAAGGGAATACAGAGGTGATCCTACCCAAGTCTGTGGCCATCCAGCTTCTCCATCACAGCCCAACCTTTGCCCTTTTGGAATATTGACATGGCAGACCAAAATAATTATTTGTGGCTGCCTGCATTCATTTATTTAATGGGCTTTTATTGAGTATCATATTTAAAACACCAAAAGGAATAAAAGATAGACAAGACATGATCACTTTAATGAACATATGTTCCAGCAGAGGAAAACACAGATTCACAATTAACTACAATGTAAGGCAAAGAAAGGAACAAATAACCACAAGATTAAAAGATTTAGAGAGAAGACAATATTTAAATCAAGCTTTGAATGATGGGATAATTTCGAGGGGAGATGCCGTAGTTGAAATAGAATAACTAAGTGGGGAGAGCGTCAGAGGGGATGTCAGGGGCAGAGAAGCAGGTGGCTGATCTGCAGACTGAGATGTGACTGAGTTTGTAAGTGGCATGCAGTGCTCTGAGGCGACAAATGAAAGCCAGGGGTGGGAAGATAGCTTGGTATGAGATTCCCAAAGGTTCCAAAAGCCAGAAAGTTCGTAGTTTGATAGGTAATGAGGGAGTAATTTAAGGTCTATGAGTGGCCGAGTGATGCAATCTAAATTGTGTTTTAGGAAGAACAAATAGAAGGCTATTAAAATGCTCAGTCGAGAGGTAATGAAGCCCTTAAGTAGGATCTCTGCTGTGGACATCGGAAAGGAGAAAATGGATGGGGGAGGCCTGGGGAGGTAGAATAAATGGGGCGTGGCTCTTGATTGCAGATGCCCTTTCCATGCCCTCTGTTTGACCCTCGTTCCTTCCCCGTTCTGATCATAAAGGTGGATGAGGTGTCCCTTAACACACTGACTTGTAGTTCCTGGAAATTTTCTCATCGGTATTAGGTAAGGTTTTATTTGCAATGTCTATGAAAGATACCCCAAAGAACAATTCTTGGTATTCAAAGATGAAGAAGTAATATTCTACATCTACACTTGTACTGGATTTTCCCTGTATTCAGGACTTATAGGTAAAGTTCCTCCTTTTATCTTTGAGCCTTACTTTCAGAAAATGTGAACATGCATTAGTATGTTTCTTATTGAAGCTCCTGATTGCTCATGTAAAATGGAAATCAGGATCATAAAATTCAAGTTATTAAAAATGATAGTAAATTCCTCTTTTGTTCCAATATTCAGCTTTAAGAGCATCTCCGCTCTCTAAGAGCATTAAAATATTAATTTTATAAAGTTATAAAAAAGGACTTTAACAACAGAATTATATAACTAAACTATGAAAAATTAAGAAAAGCATCTATCAAAATAATTGTGTTTATAATTCAATTGTTAAACTTCAGATAATGTATTAGTCACTTCACTTTTTAAAGGCCTGGAAGGTAGAAAATATTTTGTGTGTTTACATGTTTATTTTTCAACATTTGTGGATTAGGCTAAAGCGACCTGAAGTAGCCAGGAGGTGGCAACAGGGCGGGGCCTCTCCAGCGTGGCAAGTCTTCTCTGGAAGGCCGGTTGCCAGTGGAGATATGTAGCATTTGAAGACCTGTGTGGCTATTTTTTTGACATGCAAAATTTTGTATTTGCACGCCCTGGACTTTTCTGCAGAAACACATCGGATAACATGGGCCCCAGGTAGCAGACTTGCCCTGAGGGAGCGGTAGTGCGCTGAGCAGAGCAGCTGTGGTTGCAATGCCACTGGGATGCTCGCTGGTGTGAAACGGGGTGTGTCCAGGAGCCAGGAAATGGGGGTCTGTTTTCAGCTCAAATATCAAGCTGAAATGATTTTCCAGATAAAAGGGGCAAAATATCACACCTTCTCCACAGCCTCTCCATCAGCACAGTTTTACAGCAAATCTTGGGCTGAACAGGCAGAACTCTGCAAGTACAGAATAGCAAGTGCTCTGATGAATAGAACAGCCAACTTGTACAAGGTGCGACTGTTACTAAACACTCTCGCTAAACACTCAGCCTGCATTCCTTTATTTGACTGTTAAAACACCCTTCTTATCATACCAATTTAAAATATGAAAAATTGGGATTGAGTGGTTAAGCATCCTGACCAAGATCAATAGTACTAAACCAGGATCCCGAACTAACTAGATTTATCAGACCAATGTCAAAAACAAGGCTTTAAATCTTAGATAAAGCCAGCAGCCTCTTTCTGTGGCGGACATTGAAGCCAAGCAAGACCTGCAGTAAACATGTACCTCTAGTGAGCTCTGAACATTTTGGTGAGCATTTGGAGATTATAAACCCTCCCAGGGAATTTATCTGGAGGATATTTACTTCCAGAGGATGCGCCAATGGGGGCATTTTTATTTAATATGGCTAGGGGAAAGAATTTTAAAACACAGAAGAGAATGTTGTGCTGTTTCTGAAGAATCTCATGAACGTGCAGGAAGAAATGTATTCATATTACCTCTCCAGACCATGAAGGCTTCTAGGGGGCTTATTGTCACTGGGGACCATCAGGTGTATTATTTCCCTTCACTCTTGTTTCCAACTGAAAAAAGGACACTGCACTAAAACTACAGGAATGAAAAAGTTACACTTAGACATCGATTTCCTTGGGCAAGATCAAGTGGGATAAAACCTGAAAAAATAAACAAAAATGAGACATACAAAGAGAAGAACCTGGCCAGACTCAAGTTGGGAATCTTCCCTTTGCCACAGTGGAAAAAGAGGAGCGGGCTGTCCCAGGTCCTTGGGCAGGAGCAAAGGAGATGCATTGCGTGTGGTTCTGTCCCCCTTGGCTTGGGAGCTCATGTGCGCTTGAGCTCTCTCTCTTCCTCTCTCTCTCTCTGTCCCTCCCTCCTTCCCTTTCTCTTGTCCTCCCTTCATCTCTTTCTCAGTTCTGTTGTTGCTATTATTGCCTTACCTTTTAAGAATTTGCTGGACCATTGATATTCCTATAAAGTAGCTTAAGCACCTTAGTGGATTAGGCTAGTTATGAAGACATAGATATAAACAACATACTTTTGATAGAAATATTTACAAGGCTCAGAGCTGTCCTGGACATTTAAGAGCATCAGGAATAATTTTTGTGTCTAAAGACAGAAGGTATCTGAGCTGCACAAGCAAGAGGGTGTTCACTATGAAGCCAAATGAGCAATCTGTGGATGAGTAGACTGTGACTATACTAGCACTTTCTAGGTAAAAGGATCTGTGGTTCTTGGGGGGTGAGGGTGGGGAAAGGGAGGATTAGGAAGCGGTGTCAGTGAGAAGGCTGACTTTCATTGGTAAACGACCACTCATGCTTCAACCCAGTTATTTCAGCCCCTTCGCAAGAGGAGGAAGACCCACGACAAGGGAGGAGAGAGACTAGGGAGAGGCAAGAGATGTGCTGTGTTCCGTGTACGTGTGTGAATCACACCACGGAAGTATGAAGCCGGGTTTGGGTGGGTCTAGCAGACAGCATGTCCTCCTTCTACTGTTACTAAGAGACAGTGGGCGAGGCCTCTCTGTGGGGGTCAGAATTTGATGAAGGCGAAGGAGTCATGATTCAGTATTCGCTGTTCCAAATCCCTGTCCTTTGCTCTTTCTCCCAATCCATGGAGATTTCACAGTAATAAGTACACTATTACAAGTGACAATGTAGTATAATGTTATTGCTCTAATTTTATTAATTAAGTATTAAAATCTTCTCAAGCCTCATCCCATTTAATTCTCACAACTGAGGTGGCAACAGAGCTGAGATCTGAAAACAGTTTTGTACGCAGACCTTGACACTCTGCTAGTTATTCCCATCGGTTGCTTGCATGTTTACAGTTCGCCTGTGTATTAATTCATCCTGTAGGTATTGTTTGTATTTCTTATTATCAAGATGTTACATGAAAAAAAGCAGAACTAGCTCAGAGAAAGAGCAAAAGAAAAAAAACCTTCCTTCATTCTTTAATTCCCTCCCTCCCTCCACCCAAAAACCAGTTAATAAAATCAACAATTAAGAACAATCTGACAGTGGAAGAGGAGATGAGAGGGGATAATGGGGGGAAGGGTTTTCAGGAACAACTATAAAGGACACATGGACAAAACCAAGGAGGGGTAGAAGGGAGAGGGAGGTGGGGATGGCTGGGGTGGGGAGCAGTAGTTGAGGAAAAATGCAGACAACTGTACTTGAACAACAATAAAATACAATAAAAATGGTAAAGAAAATCATGATAAATACTTTTTATTTACTATGTCACTATTTAAAAAATAAATAAAATAAAATAAAAACTACTCGGTAAATACTTCCTCTGTGCTCAACACCCTATTAGGCACTGAGAATAAGATTGCAAAAATGATAAAAATCCCTGTGCTTCTGGAGTTCACAGTCTACATGGGAGAAAAAAAAGCAAAGTAGGTAGATAGGTAACTACAATTTTATGCCTCATAAACTTCAAATCAGAGTACCGCAAGTACCGTTGACTCACCTGCTGGTCCTCCCCCTGGTTTCCTCTTGCTACCAGCATCTCACTGGGTACACAGAATGTTTTGACGATTGGGTATGTCTTACATCATAGTGATCTACAAAGTATTACCTCAACATTGACATTTTATCTGCCCTAGTTAGAAGCATTTCATAGATACAAACACAATCTTTGATAATAGCAGAGCAGGAAAACATAGGTCTTGGGTCAAAACAGGCTGGGATTCCGGGGCGGTAAGAATTATTCTTTTAGAACTTAGCGGGTCTGAGAGGAGACGTGGTGCGGGCCTGGGAAACAGGTCAGAGTTCTGAGGGGGATGTTTGCGGGGAGGGAGAAGGTGGATAAAGACAGAAGCAGCTTCCCCTATGTGGGCCATATGTCCTCCTAGGGAGGTGCTCTCTTATGGCAAGAAAAGTTGCGCATTTCCAGAATATCCATATATATTCAAAATATGTTCATAATGCACTTAAAATCCTGAAAAATTATTTCTGAATCATCACTTTTAATAAACCAATATTTAAAAATCTATATTTGACCATACAACATATATGGATGGGCTTCAAGGAATCTGTGAATTCCCCGAAATTATATATAAAATTGTGTGCATATGTGCATTCTTCTAGAGACGGTCTCTAGCTTTCATAAAATTCAAATCCCTGACTCTAAAATGATTAATGCCCAATGAATAGAAAACTAAAAGTTGAGAGAGGAAGCCCCACAGCACGAATTTTTTCTCTCACAAAGCCAGGGCGTGTGATCACACAGGCCTGTCTCGCACAGCGCACTCACATCGAGAGCCACCGACTGCTTGGCCCAGGACTTCTTCACCTGGTCGTACATGATGGTGTTGTTGATGCCCAGGCCACAAAAGATGACAAACGCCTGAGAAAGAGAAAGCCACTGATTAAAAATTGCAATAACTCATTGGAACAATCTCAGGTAAACGCAGGCGGTCACCAGCGACAGGCCCGAACGCATCACTTCATCGTGCGCCGAGGTGTGCCTTGGGGAAACGTGCACGTTACAATCCGTAATTACCAGTGCCGTGTGCAGCTCTATAGCTCACATTGCACATCGGAAAAACAGTAATTCGCTGTCGTTGTGGAGAAACGACTTCATACATTTAAAAGCATGCTTACGGACTATTTAAGTGTGCTCTTTTTTTAGGTTGTGGACTGATTTTAGTAATTCCATGCCATTTAACCAAAAGTAACCTCTTTCAGTAGCGAGCCTATAAAGTACTTTGGTAAAGCAACTGAATATACCCACGGTTAGATGTTAAGCAGAAGGAGGATTGGTTTAGAATGAGTTAGTGAAGAGACTGTGAGGTATTCTTGGCTGAAGAAAACGAAAATGTGGGGTTTTTGGGTTGGTCACTAGAATAAAGTCTGCAAGGAAGCCTGTCCAAGGCCACCCCTGCAGCTCAAGGGCAGCCTGGAGCAGAAGGGGCTTGTAACACCGGACAGCTGATGACAATACACCTGGGGAAGCTGGCCAGTGGTCTCACCCCTCTGACCACACCCAAAGACAAGGTAAGACAGCACTTTGGAGAGAAGAGTGGGTAATTCAGTTCTGTAACAAAATTAGGATAAAAATAATCAATGGTCACAAAATAATCTAATTAGTGAAAAAGATCACATCCAATCTTACCTAAGCATCAATATATTCTTTAACACTGCCTTTAAATTCTGTCACACTGTTAAAACATAACGACAATTAACAATTGCTTATCCTTACAACTCTGGGCGAGCTGCAACCAGGAGATGACTGGTGTCTCAGCTGTAACCCTTCGTTAACTTTCTTACCTCAAAAAGTCGTTGATCTGCATCATCGAAAGGTTTTCCGTCGAGTCTGTTTAACACTTGAGCCACTCCTGCGGGAAGAGTTTGGGATACATGGTCATTTTCGACCCTGGACACCGGTGACTACAATGTACAACAGTAAGCCCTGCGGACTCTAGGCCTCCTTTAAGGAATCTGAGACACCCAGTTCGCTCTCTGGTCTCTCAGTGCCTGTGTTCTCTGCACAGCAGGTCGGAGGTGCCCTGGAATGCAGCCCACTTCTGGGCTGTGACACCCGCTCTCAGCGAAGCCTGGAGTGCTAGCAGGCGCCAACCTGGTTTCCGGAAAGTGGTTTTCAAGATGACTGTGCACCATAACTCCGACAACTCTGCCACAAATACACAGACAGACACATACAGGGTGGGGCCAAAGGAGGTTTACAGTTATTGGTATGGAAAATGATACAATAATTAATAAACTCCGTGTTTCACATACAACTGTAAACCTACTTTTCCCCCACCCTGTATGTGTAACTGAATACGTGTAACTGTGTATATGTACATACATAGGCACACACACACAGTTTATTTTTTCAGCTCCCAGAGCACAGGTTTGCGTGAGACAGGACGACACAGTGGTAAGAATGCTGGCTCTGGGGTTAGAAGGCCTGTTTCAAATTTCAGCCGTACCTTGAGCAAGTTACCTACATTTTTTAGTGCCAAATTTCCTCATGTGTAAAATGGAGGTTAAGATACTAACTATCTCAGGGTCTTATAAAGATTAAATGAGATAATGCTTGAATGTCCATAAAGCATATTATTCCACATGGAGTGGACATTCAAGAAATATTAGGAGTGACGGTACAGTTAGCCCTCACAGCAAGGTCAGGGCTGTGGGCTGCCACCAGCGGAGTGCACCTAATGCTAACAAGTTAATTCACGTGTCCTTCCGCCTTCCAAAGTTCATTTCCAGCATAGGCCAGATGTTTTGGGGCATGACTATCAAAACCTACAAGTTTAACCAAAAAAACTCATCAATCTTATAAACTACTTCCCCGTGTCCCCGTTTAGAACAAACAAAAAATAGCTGTAATTCTCAAGCATGCTTTTATTTTTCAAAACACCTAATTTCCCACCAAGGAGGTAAGTCATCATACGCTAAAAGATGTATAATTAAATGCAAATCTTTTAGCATGTAACAGGCAAACCATGGTCTTAATTTTGAAAAAATAACTGATGTTTACTTTCAACTTAAATATATTTTAAACTCTATACATGATGTAATTCAATGCTTTATACTAGGGGCTCAAATTCCCAAATCTTAGAATATTCTTTATGTTCAATAATGTACCAATTTTTTCTGTAAATTAAGCAAACTGATGAAAACATTTCTCTTAGAAATCAAGTCTTGACAACATTTACAGCATAGTAAATTGGTATGTAGCAGTGTCTTAGAGTTTAAATGACAAAGTTGGGGTAAACAGAGGCAAATGGATGCATTGGTTACCAAATGCATTAGTTACCTTAGTTTCTTAGGAAAAGTTCACATTTCCTTTGCATTTCAATGACTTTAACTAATGCTTACATCCTTCACAGCTTCTTTACCTTACCCACTGACCTCTTCTTGCCTAGACTTCTTTCTTAGTTTTAATATTTTTCCTGAGTTTTTGAGGGGAGGGAACGGAACAAGGAAAGAGAGAAATTGGAAGCTGCTTTGGCCCACAATTCCCTTATTCTGGGGAAAGTGTAGCTTGTTTCAAAATCATCCAGGCAGAAGAATGTTATGTTCAGTATACGTCGAATACTCATATTCTTTCTTCCTTTGCATGTAACCCATGTGCAAATGCATAGATGTAAATGTGCAGACGCAGTGGAAAAGTCTGTATGAGGAGGTAGGAGGCCTGAATTTTCTGACCTTGCTACCAACTCACTCTATGACTTTATTCTTCTTTGTGTTTGCCCATGCTCTCTGCCTCAGTTTCCAAAGGGTAAGATGAGAGAGTCCTATTGCTTTCTGAGATTCTCTCCAACTTCAAAGTTATTGGTTCTTATTTAAAGGAATAAATATTTGCTCATTGATCTGATTAATAATGTTGATTCATCAGGACTCTGCACTTATGAGATTATACTAGAGTTTGAGACATAGGTTTATGAATCCAGAACATAAAAAGAGAGAACACATTAAAAAAAAAAAAGAAATAGGTGTATTTAAAGTAAATTTGTATTCTTTAAAAAAGGTGTTTCAACATTTAGGTGATGTCTTACCAATTATTTGGTGGTTGCTATTCCAAATAGGTACGCAGAGAACCGATCTTATATGAAAACCAGATATCTGGTCAGCCTAGGGTATAAGAAAGTAGTTAATTGCAATTAAATATTATATACTCACTTCTCTATTACTACTCTTTATAGCAAATGGCTTTAAATAATGTTTTAAAAGACACATTATAATTAGTTTTTAATGTATATACTTACCCACCTCTTTTAATTTAAAACCTCATAATGAACATCCTAAGGAAATCAAGCCCTAAGCAAATATGAATCAACCAAAGCACCCACTCCAGCACCACCTCCCCCATCTCCGCAGCCACAGGGAGCTGGTGTAAGACTGTCCCGATCACGATCACACCACCAGACAAGAATTCTGGCAACAGTTTAGTTTCTGCTCTGAGTATTTAAAGCATTTTAATTAAACCAGGGTTAATATTTCTCTTTGATCAGGCATATCTGTTAATAAAAATATTTGCATCTATAATGTTGCCATACATATACAAGGTCTGTCCAGCCATGTACTATGAAAAATAGAGACATTTACTGAGGAAGATACAAGAAACAAAAAACAGTGTCCATAGGACAATGATGTCTCAGTCCCCTTCAAAGTAGGCTCGTTGAGAGCTCACACAGTTCTCCCAATCACCATCAGCTACCTAGTCATATTTTCCTGAATCTCATCAATGGTCTGAAATCTCTTTCCTTTCAGAGGTGATTTTGGTTTTAGGAAAAGCAGAAGTGGCAGGGCACCAAATCTAGGCTGAAGGGGGGCTGAGTCACCTGGGTGATTTGATGTTTTGCCAAAAAACTTTGCATGAGCTGTGATGCATGAGCGGTTGTGTGGTCGTAACAAAGCTGCCAATCACCAGTTGCCCATAACTGCAGCCTTTTGAATCATCCCAGCACTTTCCACAGAGGAATGTTCAAGCTTAACACAAAATTTGATGCAGATTCGTTGCTCTACTCACTTAGTCATTTTGAATGCGAGAGCCACACAGTACACATGCTCACTCAACAGCGTCTACTGCCCCCACTGACTAGGACAGTGAAGTTGTCATTGTTCACCCATGTGTATTCCAGTCCACTCTCCTTGGCTGCCAGGGTGCAATGATGTTGTGCAAACCGCTCCTGTTATATTAATAACGGCTGGACTTTTTCCAGACACACCTTGTATTTACTTTAAATACTCTATATTTTAACATTACTAATTTATTGTGTATGTTGTAAAAATAGTATACAAAAAATTAAAGTTGTAAAAAATAAGATAAATGTAGAAGTTCAAAGATCTTCTTTCTGTACACTAATAGATTATCAGGAGACGACATATTTAAAATATGAAGGTATAATTATCAGCATCAAATAAACATCATTCCTTAACAAGTGCCACAATATTAAAACCAATGGTCCCTATTCAAACTGTTAGGTAAGAGCTACTAATGAAAAAGGTCAACCCGACATCCCAATACTATAGGAAAAAACAATATATCAACGTTCTGGATCATGATAATGGGGATGAAAAGATATTTTTATATTTTAATACATTCATCGTAGAAGCTAAAACTGCATATTTAAAAATTTTGAAATTAGAATTTACACACCTAAATTTTATATTTCAATTGTTTTGGTTTTCTTCTGAGAAATCAATTTTCCAGATGTCTTCTACTCTTGATACCAATATGTTAGTTTCTTTGTTTTTTAGTACTTTTTTGGCCTTGTTCAAGTAATATTTCCTTTTCCCTCCTAGCTCATGAAGATATTCTCCTAATCTCTCCCTAGAATCATTATTGCTTTAACTTTCACATTTAGATTTACAACCTAACTGAAAATGACTTTGGTTATAGTGCAAGCTAAGAGTCAAGAGTCTTTGTTTTAAGTGGCCATCCAATGGACCCAGCACCACTTGGAGTTGAGGTGCGGGTGAAGAATACTTCTTTCCACCACTCTGCAGTACCACTTTCTCATTAATCAAGAGTTCATATCTGCTTGGATCTATTTCTAGACTCTCTATTCTTCTTTACTAATCTATGTGTCTGTTCTTATGCCAATACCACACTGCCTTAAATAATAAAGCCTTATACCAGGTCTTGGTACCTGGTTAGTGTAAATCCCCCAACTTTGTCCTTCTTCTTTAAGAATGTTTGGTCATTTTTTTTTTTGCCATAGGCATTTCCATATTAATTCTAGAATTAATTAAAGTTTGCACATACACACAGTTTTACTGGGATTCTATTGAACCTATCAATCAATTTGGGAGAGAACTGACATCTTTACAACAATGAGTCTTCAAATCCATAAACATCCCCTCATTTAGGGTTCTTAAAATTTCTATAAGCAAAATTTTTTAGTTTTCTATGCAGAAGTCTTACAATAATTTGTTACAGTTATACCTTGCATTTTAAAAGTTCATGTTATTGTAAATGTATTAGTAATTTATTTTATTTCTTTTTTAAAAAGATTTTATTTATTTATTTTTAGAGAGAAGAAAAAGGAGAGAGAAAAAGAGGGAGAAAAACATCAAAGTGAGAGAGAAACATTGATCGGCTGCACCTCCTACATGCCTGAACTTGTAACCCAGGCCTATGTCCTGACTGGGAATCCAACCCGCAACTTTTCGTTTTGTGGGATGATTCTCAACAAACTGAGCCACACCAGTAAGGGCAGTCAGGGCAGTAATTGATTTTCTAATGCTTTCTATAGCTATATAAAAATAGAATTGTTTTTGTGTATTGAACTTGCATTTATAAATTTTGCTAAATTCAATTTTTAACTTTAATGTGTCATCTGTAGTGTTTTGGATTTTCTAGGGACATCATGTCATCTTACTCTTAGATTAATTCTATGCCTTTGAATCACATAATTTTAAAGCACATGGGTTTTTTTAGCTTGTTAATGGGATGAATTATACTGATTGATTTTTTAAAATTCTAGATCCCAACAAAACAAAACCAGAAACGTGCACGTAAATCATTGACCCAGGGCACCCTTCCAGCACACATTTATTTACCACCTCCTGTGCACCAGACACAGTGCTGGGTGCTAAGGATGTAAAAGTGAATTCAGATCGTTACTACTCGTGATGATCTCACAGGCTAGTAAATAGTCAAGATAAAATAAGTGTCCAGGTAAAGAATATTCAAAACATTATAGAAAATCCAGCAAGTGACTGTGGTTAGAGAAATTAGGAGCAGATTTTGACTCTTAAAAGTGGGTTTGCAAAGACAAGGATGACAGTGAAGATGGTAAGCTAACATTTACTGGGTGTTCCCTCTCCATGTCTGGCACCCTGTCCAGGGATATCACATGCACTATCTCCTACACGTATTAAAACAGCCCTACGAGGTCCTAGTAACATCCTCCCTTATCAGAAAAGACTTAGAGAAATTAACTGCCTTGAAAGTGAAGAGATTGGCTCAAAGGAATCCAGACAATAACAAACATCCATCAACTTTATCTTCCACAAGAACAAAGTCGTTTTCTTCTGCTCACTAAGGATGATGTCTACATTACAGCAATGCTGGTGAGCATGAAGAGAAGGAAGCCAATTTTAGAGACGTCTGGAAGGTATCTCTGTAGCCTTGAGCAAGCCAGAGCAGCACCAGAAGAGCCGGGTCTATTTTGTTTCACTCAAGGTCATACCCATCGTGGGTGGTCCTCAACAGCACTGAGCAGTAGGCACACGTGCTTCTGCCAACTCTGGGACAGCTGTAAGCTCTGTCTAACCTCCCCTAGGAAATCTGAAGTGGCTGAGGAAAGAGGTCACAGATCAAAAAGCAAGGGAACATGCAGTGAGCGAGAGAAACAAGGACAGAGGCTGGTGGTGAGGCTGGTGGTGAGAAAAACAACACTTACACTGTCTATCAGTGAAGTGAAAGAGAATTTTTTAAACTCCAAATCATTGCAGTTTCCCCCCAAAATTTTTTAGTCTGGGAAGGTGGGAGTTGCGTTCTCCCATCCCCACAAAGGGTAACATCGGGGCTTCTGGTGTGAGCAAGGGTGGTAGAGGTCCTCGAGGTGGAGAACACAGGAAGTTGGAGGGGAAAATACCACGTTCAGACTGGCACACATGGGAACTGTGATGACAACTGGTGAGAAAGAAGAGCTGGAAATACTAATCTCAGAGTCATCAGCCTCTGGTGTTAACTAAGTGGGTGAAATCACCAAGGGAGAGCATGTCCGAGAAAAAGACACACAAAAAAGGATAAAAAAATTGAACCCCAGAGGACACGATATTTAGGGCAGGGAGAAGAAGGTGGGGTTAGTGACAGGCGTGGAGAACACAAAGCTAATACTCATAACCTCAAGGCATTACAGCATTTCTAATGTGTGAACACATTACTGCAGCCTTTCTGGAAATAAACTTACGGGACATGTACCCAGAGTCTAAGAGAGTATACATACCCTTTGACTTATCAATGCCGTGTCTAGAAATTTATCCTATGGCAACGATCATAGCTATGCACAAAAGGTTACCTATAAAAGTGCATTACTTTAACCATAAGTAAACCGTAGCATTACTTATGATGATGACGAGTTAAGAATAAACTGAATGTTCAACCACAGGGAGTTGGCTAAGTAAATCACAGCACACCCATACAACAAAAATATTATACACCCTATTAAAATCATGCTAAAGAAGAATAGTTGTAAACATTGAAAATTTTAATATATTAAGCGACACTGTTGGTATCTGTGGGTATATAAACATAGCATATACTCTGGGAAATCCTGGAAAAATTATAACCACAATAGTTCCTTTTGAATTATTTGCCCGTGGGAGTTTTGTTTCTTTACTTTTTAAATAGACCTTCTTTTTTAGAACAATTTTAGGTTCACAGCAAAGTGAGTACAAGTACAGAGATTCCTCACATGCCCCCACCCGCACACAGGCACCTCAACATCCTCACTGTCAACATCGCTGGCCAGAGTGCTACGTTCGTTACACTGACGCACCCACGTCGATGCATCATTGTTACCCACAGTCCCTCGTTTACTTTAGGGTCCACTCTTGATGCTGTACATTCTGTGGGCTTTGGCAACTGTGTGACAACATGTGTTCAACAGCACAGTGTCACACAGAGCAGTTTTGCTGCCCTAAAAATCCTGTGCTCCACCC
>PVJI01009474.1:0-65240 GCA_004026765.1 Micronycteris hirsuta | reverse complement strand
TAAAATCCACCAGAGCAGAGCAGCGCTTTCATTTTTGACGAGCTCATAGGGTCTGTGAGTGGCAAGTAATGCATCTTGTGTGGCCATATTAATCTCTCAGCGTTGTGTGTCTCGGCTCCTCGTGACGAACTGGCGAGGTTTTGAATAAAAATGGCTACAGAGAAACAATCTTCATTAAGTTACTTTTGAAAAGGACAACGCAATTACGAAAGGATGTTTTTTATGCCGTGTATCATACTACTGATACCTGAAACCAGATTGCAAAGTTAAACACCACTCCCGTGCCTGATATTGGTTTATAATTTATCAGTTCTATTCCATTATTTCTGCCCCTTGCCCTGGCATACAGATGTGCAATCAAGAATCAATCTTCCTCATCTGTATTGCTTTGTCTCAAACCCACTTCTTTCCTGGAAGATCTCAAACGCTGAGCTCTTCCACACCGCACATTGAATGGCCTCCTGGTAAAATACGTTTTAGGTGCCTTCGATTTCTTTGGCGAGCACAGGAAGGGTATGTATCACAAATGAATGACAAGACATTACCGTGGTTGGCATCCCATTTCTAACTCGGTCGTCTAGGTCGTAAACTCTTTTGATGGGAACTGGAATGCCCAGCACTGTGAGAACCCAGTTCGTGTGCAGGGACATTCGTGCAGGGACATTTGTGCAGCGTGAAGGGTGTAGGCAGGTACCTAGGAGTGTGTAGAGGGAAAGAGCATCTTCCGGAGGCCAGGAAACATGGCATGTGATCCTGACTTGGTTGTTAATTGGCGTTGAGACCGAGGACAGGTTATTCCCATTCTGCAGGTCTCAGTTTACATGTATGCAATGTGTATGTGGGCTTATGAGTGTCCCCGTGCATGTGCGTAAATTAGCGCCAGGCAACCCCCTCCCACTGTAAGCTCAAGGAGTCCTCAGAATTTGGATGCAGCCTGTTATTAATAGCTCCAGAATGCTCTGTACTTTAAGGTTACATAACGGTTTCAATTAGACATCCACACAAACAGTAAGGAGCAGGTCACTATAAAAGACGCTCCTTACTACCCTAAGTGGAGGCACTGGAAGTGTGACTGTAGAACTTTTATCTCAAAGGCGATTGATTATGCCAGCTGCCCCGTCAGGGGAAGTCCCTTGCTCAGCGGAGTCTCAGGCGCACGTGTGAGAGGGCTGGGATGAGCAGTGACCCTCCAGGGTCCGGGTGGCAGGATCCGCAGGAGCCATTATGCAATGTGGGTCAACGGGCTAGGAGGAATATGATGTTCTCCCTGTGCAGCTCGAGGTCCAGGGGACTCGGAGTTTTTGCCTCTGTCTCAGGCTGTTCCTGGAAGGTAAGGCGGGGGGAATATGTAATTACTGTTTGCAGTTGTTTTGAAAATGGAAAGTACTGTAATTAGAGGCTTGAACTAAGCTGACGCTGAAAAACGGTGGGAAGCGTGTGCATTTGGCAGCGGCGCTTTTGCTGGGTTCTCCGTGCAGGCTGCTGGTATCACTGAAGTAGTCTGTGAGGCTCCCTAGCGAAGCTGCAGTCCCTGTCAGATACGGAGGGCAGAGAGGAAGTAGTGGGGGAAGGAACCTCCAGTCCTTAAACATTCTGTCCCCAGGACTCTGCCAAGTACAGATCATTAACCCCCACTCTAGGTGAGGCACCGGGGCTCAGACGGCGGAAGTGTGTTGCTCGGACACGATTTCAAATGCACTCTGCTGGGGCTTCACTCACCCCGCGGCACCGCGCTCCCACTGCCGCGGCCGTGTGCCTGGCACCCAGCGTGTCCTTCCTCCTGGATTTCTAGATGCCACCAGGACACCCAGAGGAAACACGCAGATTTGACACGGGTCACGTGCAGGGGTCACTTGGCTGTCAGCTTCTGAATTCAGCAGGATCTTGGTTAAGACATCGGATTTCTTTTTATGTCAAATGTATTCGATTCCAAAGACATTCTGAAAAGCCAACTGTTACCCCCCAAGGGCTGGTATTGGTGGTGCTTGGAGGGGAGCTGAAATGACTCCTGTGGGTCCCTTGTCACTTCTGTGGGCAGTGATGACAAGCTGGCACATGGGTCATTCTAGAACACGTCGCTAGCCTGAACATCCCCAAAAGGACCACAGAACCGAAGTTACGTAACAGGAGCTTTTGAAAAGAGCATGACTCCTCCAGGATGTCGCACAGGTTAATTGTCCCCAGTACGACACACGGGAGAAGGAAGTAGGAAGAATGTATTTAAGAACTTGAAGGTTCACCTACGCCTCCTACGAATTTGCAGGACTTAGGAAATGCAGGTTTTGAAGAACGCTTTGAGCCACTGGATGGAGATGCCCTCCTATCGGGGGTGTCGTGTACGCCGCGGTTGCTGACCTTTGCCAATAGGCCCGCACACCCGGGACCCAGGACCGGCGGCTCCAAGGTTCCATCTGCAGCACATCCGTCACTCACAGACAGTGCAGGGGGATCGCCCAACCCTCTCGTCCTTCCATCCTGGCACTGACGCTCAAGCTCATCCTCCTCTCTGGCAGTTTACATTCCTTCCGGCCCTGGTACAGCCTGGCCCAGGACACGGGAGTGATGTCCTGATGAACATGACTCTCCCGCCCCACCCCACCCCCCGCCCCACCTGCCTTGGATTAATAAATTGCCAAAACTTCAGGTTTTATGATAGGTGATTAACAAGAAAAAGCAGACAGAATGAGTTGGAAAACTCAATTGTGATTCATCTCTCATCTCTAAAAATACCAAAACATCCTGGCCACCAGCTCAGTTTTTTTGATTTGGTGAATCAGAGATAATTTTGCGTGTCCCTGGTGAAACCCATGGAGTCTGAATCTTTTGCCCTTGGTCTTGAGAAGCTAGATGCCCAGTAGCTTCAGCTCTGGGCCAGATTTCTAGTACACATGGCCACTGAGTGGCAGAAAGTGTCCAAGTTGCCACCCAAGGCCTGGGAGCTGGGGGGCAGAGGCAAGAGGGCAGTGAAGCCATGGCCGCGGATTTGAGATTTCTGGGAACGGCTATTTGGACACGGGAAAAAGAAATAATTTAACATGTTTCCTGTGCCAAGAATCACAAAATTTTAGGTGTTTCTGTACGGTCTTTCTATGTGTTTTCTGACGAGTGTAAATGACTGTGGATGCAGGGTTAAAAGCCTATACCTTCGCAAGCCCTCCTTGTGGACTAAGGGTGGCGCGTCTTGGAATTTGCGAAGCTAAATGCTTCCGCAGACGAGCATCCCCGAAGCCGGACTCGCAAGGCCAGACGGTGGTGTCAAGGGGGTCGGTGTACTCACAGTCCACCCAGGTTCTTAACGGTCTGGGGTGAGCCGTTGTGAGTGCCTCATTTAACACCCCGAAGCAGAAGAGCAAACAGGGAGGACCCCATGCCTCTCATTCTCCTGCCAGCTCAGGTTTGCAGCCTCTGAATGCTAATGTTGTCTGACCTCCTGAACACCCCACCTCATTCTGCCGCAGGTAGACCGTTCAGGTCCATATCGGCCGTGAACGTGACTGCCCCTAAAGATTCCTGATTCATTTGATACCGGAAATGGATGATGATGACACCCATCTTTTAATGAACAATATCAGCCAGTCTTTTATTTTTAAGTAAAGTGAAACTGTCTCAGGAGCTTCATGTACCAATGATTTACGACTGCAAGCCGTTCCTGTTAACTTGCTAAGAGGGCTACGTTGAATACGTCCATAAAAGTAAGGCCAGCTTTGCCACATTCAGGCCCAAAGGTGGACGTGGAAGCCCACGTCATGCGTTCTCCATCCGGAATGTGGGTGTGGAGAAAATGCACTTGTTTCTAACGGGGACGTGGAGACGCGCCTCAGCCGCTTTCCCTGACAAGGTCAGCGCCGCCGAAGGTTCCCTATAGATGCTGATGCTGCTTCTACTCAAGGGCTGGCTGTCCTCAGACCTCCTTCTGCAGAGCATCCCCCTGGCGTGTGAGAACTGCTCTGTCTACCTGTGCAGGCGTGGAGCCAGCTCCTCCATCAGGGGTCGCCTCCCTCTGGTCCTGCCCAATCGCTGGATCCGCTCCCGTGGTCCTTCCGTCAGCAGGTGGTGGCTGTCAGCAGTGTTACGAAAACGTCACAAGAACTGGCCACCAGTTCTGTTGTGGCACTACTGGGCGTTGGGGCCACAGCAGTGGGCAAAAGATATGAGGGGGGACCCCCCAAAACCAGGAATTTATCCACAAAAAGTTGTGTATTGATTCTGATGTGTTTAAACTCAGTCACCCTCAAGACACTCTCCATTTGATGCCATACACCTATGGAGGCTTTTTTCCCACTGCTCAGAACAGTTTTTGAACTTGTTAATTTTGATGTCTTTTAGTGCTTCTGACATTTTTGGTTTCACCTCTTCCACATCGGCAAAATGTTTCTCTTTGAGGACTTTTTCGTCAGGGGAAACAAAAATAAGTCGTTTGGGGTGAATGGGGAGGGTGGGGGATGGGGAGGGTCGTGACGGTTTTGTCATAAACTGCTGAACACGCAGCGCTGTGTGCACAGGTGCGCTCGTAAATCACCCATCATGCAACGGGCAAACGTGTTGAAAGAGTCTTCAAACAAATGCACTGAAGCCAAATGCAGCCTCTCGAAATAACACCAGCTGGTGCTCTGATACAGATGGTCTCCTGGAACACTCACCTGGCCAGGGAAGCCTGTCCTACAAGGGGCCCACCCTTCAGAAGATAATCCTGGGTTTTTGCCCCCCCTGCCCCCGCCATAGCTATGGTGTGTCCATGCATAGCTGCTGTTCTCGTAGACCTGGGGCATCACCCCTTCCCTTTAAGGGTCCGTTAAAAAGCTGGAGGATGTGGTTGTTGCCGTGGAATAAGGAGGCTGGTGCGGGGCTGGGAGCCAGGGCCCTGTCTGTCGCCGTGCCTTCTCTGTCCTGTCACCTGAGTGCCTGGGGACAAGCTGCTGCCCCACCCTGGCCCTCGCTGGTTTCCCTGGCTGTCAAGTGCAAGGACTGGGCCACTGCAGAGTTTTTTCCAAGGGCACCCTGAGGGCTACTTCTGCGAAAGCGCCCAGGGAGCGGGCTTACTGGAATACACATTGCTGGGCCCTGCTGCAGACCTCCTGATTCAGAGCCTCTGGGGGTGGGGGCCCAGAATCTGCATTCTAACATCTTCCCAGGTCATTCTCATCTCTGAAGTCTGAGAACCACTGGTTCTCACAGGTGGCTAAGAACCCCTCTTCCTGCTCCAAAATACTCAGAAGGTAGCCCCCTTCCCGTGGCCCCTCTGCACCTCCACCCACAACCAGGCCAGCCGCACCTCCCTCCACTCTTTCTGCTTCCCCTCTGCCCTCTACATCTGCTTTCCAGGGGCCCAGAGAGAGAACATTCCAAAAGATCTCGACCCCACCTCTGCTCAGAGCTCACTGGATCTCCCAGAATCCATCCCCACGAGCAATAGCCAGGGACTTTGAGAAGGGCCCTGGGGCCCTGCACAATCTGGCCTGGGTCTGCCCCTTGCTTGTCCCCCTCTAGCCACGCTGGCTCCATGCTGTTCCTAAAACCCACACTGTGGTCCACATCCTGGGGGCCTGGGGACTGCCCAGGCAGAGTGCTCAGAGCGTGGGGCAGCCGGAGGAGCCGCCGTTTTCTGCCCCACCGTTGCTTGGCCCGCCCGTGCAGACAGAAGCAGACAATGCTTTTAAGCTCACAGGGACGAATCTCAGCGTCCAGGCCCTGGACCGCAGTGCGAGTTGTTTCAGGAGTAGCCCTTTAACTCTGGGTGACTTATCCCTGGACTGGATTGTCAACATGGGTCTAGAAATCTCTTTCCGAGGAAGTTTCTAGAAGTAGACTGAACCACCCCCTACCCCGCGCCGTGGGCTGCACAGTTCCTCAGCCACTGTTCATCCCAACGGCCCTGCCATCCCTCCTTCCGCTTCCTCCACAAATGTTTGCAGAGCACCAGGCACGTCCAGGCAGCGCTCCGGGCCCCTCACTACATGGGAGATGTGACGGCTCTGGAGAGTCTGCTTGGTGTCATGTCCGACTCCAGCTCTTGCTTTCACGCAGATGGAACGTGGGGCCTGGACAGTGGTTTTCCGCCTTCACTGTCTCCCGCCGATGAAGGGGAGCCCTGTCCTGTTTATCAGGGGTGGCTGTCCTGCAGCCTGGGTTAAGCAAGCTGCACTTAGAACTGTGGATCTCACGGTGAGTCGGAGGGAGAGAGGGACCGTCTCGTAAGATTTACCTCTGAGACCAGCCGAGGGCATCACTGGTGGAGATACATAAGATAGGAGTGGTCTGGCAGACAGGATATGAGGATAATACATCGCACGAGTTTGAAGCCGGCCTGCCCCGCAATCCATCAGCATGAGGAAAGCCTTGAGAACTTCACACCCTCTGGGTCCTGCCCATTGTGGATGCTTCTGCTTGAATCTTAGGGAAGGAACATATTCACTCTTAGCCCCAGTCTTCATGCAGGGTCCTGCAGTGGACACCTTGACCAAGCCTTTGCCGAGAGGCAGGCAGGGTGGTATGGAAGACGGAGGCAAACGAGATGTTCCTGCTGTCTTCGGCGGACTCGGGCAGTCGGAGGAACGCGTTATGTAACCACCTGTAGCTAATTAGAGTGGCTGATGTGCCCGGAGAAGGCTGAGGAGGGGAGACGGGTTTGGATGGGGGAGGCTGCAGGCATCTGACATGAGTTGAGAGATGAGTAAGGAATTTGTCAAGGGAGGAAAAGCATGAGCAAGGGCGCAGAGGCTGGACCACTGGGGACCAGGGAGCAGGTGGCCTTGTAACCGTGGCCTGCAGCTGCGGAAGCACAGGTGCATCTGCCCCGCCCCGACAGGAGTGGGTCTCGAATGCCAGGTCAGGGAGTGTTTCGTGTCTTACAGCGGATGGGGAGCCACGGGCGGGGTTTGAGTGAGGGTGTGGTTTTAAACAGAAGGCCCTGTAGCCTGGTCCCCCATGACCTCTGTATCAGAGCGAAGACGTGTCAAATGTCCAAGAAGACGTACTGTGCAGGAATGAGCTTGACAGTCTGGGAGTGGCCTGCCAGCCTAGTTCCTCTGACCTTGCTGGCTCTGCTTGCCTGTATCCACCGAGTGATCCTGCGGGCACTGCCGCCCAGGCCGCGGCTGCACTGAGCCTGCTGGGGCTGGGAGGGAAAGTGAGGTAGCCGCTGGCTCTGGCACTTGTTGCCCAGCCATCGTGGACTCCGGCCAATAGGAAATGGAGCGGGCAGTGTCCCAGCTTGATTCACCGAGCCGTGGGTCTCCCTGCGCCTCTGCAGATGCATTTGGGCTGCTCCTGGCCTAAAAACGATGCTCTCAGACCTACATCCACAGCTGAGAAAATCCAGGGCGCGCATTTGCCGGCCAGCTTTCTTGTGTTTCCCGCAGCAGCTGGCTTCAGGGGCGGGGAGAGGGGAGAGGGGGTCAGTGTCTGGAGCCAATGTGTGTGCCTCTCTGGGACCACTTGCTTTGAAATCAACATGCTCTGCAGGGTGGGTGACTTCTGCAGAGCCAGCAGGGCACGTGGGACATGGGGAAGAATGTCCCAGGGGTTACTAGTGGTTATGCCACCTCTGTCCTCGACTGCCAGGCTGCCTGCCAAATCATGCCAAAGGCAAAGTAGCCTGGGTGGTTGGGAGAGCTGCTGCCTGTTGGAGAGTTCACTGCCCCAGTATGTGGGCCAGAGAGGAACGCAGCTCCACTCCCGTTATAAGTCAGCAGACGGAGACACAGAGAGGCGAAGCGACTGGCCCAAGGTCACACTGTGGGCAAGCAGCTGAGCGGGGGCATCAAATCATTCTGAAGCCAGTCATGATCTCTGAGGTGGGCCAGTGCGATGTTGGCAGAAGTCCACGTGGAAATGGACAGTTTGCACTCACACCACCTTGCCACCGAGCAGGCATGGAGGCTGTGGCTTTCTCCCTGTCCTGTTGCCTTTCCTCTTGGAAACCAGCCCCAGAGCCAAGGTCCTGGGACACCAGAATTGGAGGGGGCTGGACTGATCCCCTGGGCATGAGCTCTCCAGACTTTTTGTCATTTCTTTGATTGCTGAAGGTTATGTGGCTGTGTAATGCAAGGAGAGAGCAGTAACAGCGCAAATTAGGAGCAGAGCAAATTAGGATGAAGATCCATGTCCAGATCTGGGTATGGGGATAAATGAGGCTGGGGTCTCTGTTTGGAGCCAGGAGGTCATGAAAAGTCCCATTAGCCATCCCAGGAAAGCCTGTTGCCCTGGTTCTCAGTGCTCCTTGTTTGTACCTGGGGTTCAGCCTGAACTGCCCTGTGGCGTCAGCGTGGGTGTCTCCGCCTTCTCCCAATTGCCCAGTCCCTGGTTCTCAGAACCATGGACAGAGCTGGCTTGGCCCTGGTGCCCCAGGCCTGGGCAGTGAGGAAGGTGCCCTAGCCTAGCTTCTGGAGAGCCCTGGCTCTCCTGGCTATATTTTTGTCTTTTTAAGTGGGTTCTCCCAAATGCGTGAGAAGCTGTTGGCAGTCCTGCTGGCTGACTTCAAACAGCAAAATTTCCGAGGCTTTATTAGGCAGATATGTAAGCACAGTTCCCATTCATAAAATGCATCCGGCAGCCCTGTGCAACGCGTAAGAATTGTTTGCAAACTTTCCCAGGCAAACATCTCCCCAACTTGGTGGACAGCTGTATTTGATGAGTAATCTTGAGAGGTTCACATGTGATTGCATTTGGGGCCAGAGGTGATCAACCTGCTGGCAAATTTCACAGGTTCCCCCACCTTCTTGACCCTTATTTTAATGAGCAAGGAGAGCAGAGTGTGACAAGGACGGACCCGCATAGGGTGCGATGCTAAACGTTTGGGCAGTGTGGGGGTGCCCACAGTGATAATTGTGAAGACATTTGGTGCATCTGTCCTAGTCCCTCTTGTTCTTCTGCTCGGACACCTGGCACGTCCCAGACCGGAGAGGCAGTTACTCCTGCGATTTTGGTAGCTATCCCAGCCGCTTCCAGGGGGCGTGCATGTTTTATTTGAAGCTGTTCTCAGGGTCAAACCATGGAGCACCTAATTCACGGTGTGATTCTTGGACGATCTGCTTTCGTGTACAAAGGCCATGCTAATAATAATGATAACCGTAGCTTTTATATACTCGGTGCCTCCGGCGGGTGGAGACCCTGAGCCATAGAAGTACTTGCTGTGGACTAGTTCATTTAATCTGAGCAACAGCTTGATGAAGAAGGAACTGTTATTTTCCCCATTTTACAGATGAGGAAACTAAGGCACAGGGAGTATTTATTGCTGCATATAAAACACCTCCAAATGGCGACTTCAAACACTAGGCATCCTTTATTTTGCTCCCAGGTCCAGGGGCTGCCTGGGCACAGCTGGCTGGTCCTTCCAGAGGCCTCACGTGAGGTGGCAGTGACTGGCTGGAACCATCTGGAAGGATTTCTCACATGTCTGGCACCCGGGTTGGGAACATGCACACAGCTGGGGCTCCTTGGGTCTCTCTGCATGGGCCCTCCCCCAGGGGGGCCAGGCTAGCAAACGCCCCACACTGTGGCTCAGGGCTCCTGTGTCTGTGTCCCAAGAAAGGGTGAGCGGGAGAGGGTGTGTGTGTCTGTATTTCCTTTTGTGGCTGAGACTCAGAAATCGAGAGGGGTCACTTCTAGTATATTTTGTTCCATAGAAACAAGTCACTAAGGTCACCCACATTGGAGCCAATGTGGGTGGAAGGAGCATCGAAGAATTTGGGGCACGTTCTAAGCCACCACAGAGAGTTTGGGTGATGGCGCAAGAGAGACGTTAGTAGCCAGTAGAGCGGGACGTGACTCGGCAGTCAGGTCCTGAGCTCATCCTGTCCCCATCTGACATTTTTAAACTTTGACCACCTTGCACTATGGAAACCAGAGCTCCAGAAACACCTGCACCTGCCTCACTCGCCTTTCAGCCGTCCTTCCCGAAGAAGCGGGCAAAGCATGTGAGAGCTTTGTTCAGCTCAAAGTGCCTTTGGTGCAGACCTCGGTGGGGCCGCCCCTCCCTGCCCCTCCTCTCCTCCCCTCGCCTCCCTTCCCTTCCCTTCGCCAGGGCCCCAGTCTTGCTTTCTGGGACCCTGGGCACTTTGCCTCTATGGGCCATTTCCTCCATTAAAAAAAAAGTATCAGAAATTCTCTTCTGCCCTGGCCAGTGTGGCTCAGTTGGTTGGAACATCACCCTGTGAAACAAAAGGTTGTAGATTCAATTCCCAGTCGGAGCACACGTCTAGGTTGCAGGTTTGGTCCCTGGTCTAGGTGCTTATGAGAGGCAGCCGATCGATGTGTCTCTCTCACATCAACGTTTCTCTCCCTCTCTCTCTCCCCCCCCCACTCTCTCTAAAATCAATAATCATGTCCTCTGGTGAGGATTTAAAAAAAATTCTCTAGGTAAAACTTCATTTATTCCCCGTTCTGATTATAAAAGAAATGGAAACATCTCCGTGGGCCCTAAGCACTGTGCCTGCTGCCCCCGATGGAGACTCCAGGCCTGGCTTTACTTCCCCTCCCCGTCTGCCCTCCCTCTCCCCCTCCCCGCCTTGCCCACACGGCTTTATGCTTCATTCCGGCCCCTGCTTTGCAGGCTGCCCTCCTCTCCTGGACCGAACCCCCCCGGTCTTGTCTCCATCCCCTGGGCTTGTACAGACCCTGGAACAGTGTTCCCTGGGCCTCTGGGCCTTTGCAGGGAAGGACCTGTCTTGGATAAGGGGCTTCAGCAGAGACTTCCTCCAGGGCAGTCTCCGAGCCGTCTTGGTTCCTGGCTCGTCTCGGAACACGGAGCCCTGGCAGGTCCTCACTTCCCCTTCCCTGAACTCTTCACGGAGCCACTTCTCTCGAACTGCTGCCTGACGTCATGCACCTTGACTGGCACTGGGGCGGCAAGAAACAGACCTCCCCACCCCCGGCCAGCGTACCATCATTCCCTCGTCCATCTAGAAACTGTTTGTGGAGCCACTGGTCTGTAGCAGCCAGACCTGCCCAGTCTCTGTCCTCATGGAGCAGAGAGGGGCCCGGGACAGAACAAATGGGCCCGTGAATAAGCAGTGGGAGATGTTGGGTATGGAACCAGCATTCCACGGAAACCAAAGCAAAAGCAGTCTGGCTGCAGGAAGGAGAAATGGTCGCTAAAAATGACCAGCCACCAAGATGGCTCCCTTCCTCTCCGGAGCCCCTGGTCTCACCATGTGCCCCCCCCGCCCCCCCCAGTCTCTCAACGTTGGCACTTTCTTCCTGCTCCTCTGAGCGCACAGGCAGGTGTTGGGCACCCAGAATGGCACCCTCGGCCCCACATCTGCGTGAACCCACAGCTCACCCCATCTCCCAGGGGCCTAGATTCCCGGGAACCAAGCTGAGTGGCCTGGCCTGGGTGGGGGGCCCTCTGGGCTGTGACTGGGCAGGTGGGGTCCCGTGGAAGTGGCTCTCATCGGCTGTAACTGGGACAGTCCCCAGGAAGGGCATGCAGGGCTGGGAGGAAAAACTAGCACCTTCACTGCGCCTCGCCTGCAAATGATCTCACGGTCTAGGGCTGCGGTTGCCAGTCCTTTGATGCATGTAGGTGAGGGAGCTTGCTTGATCGAGGCATTGGCGTGACAGTGCCCCGTTTTAATCTTCCCTCTGTTACCACCATCTTACGATAAATGATAAGACAACTAGAAAGACCCAAATATCAGGATTTTCAAAAATAATTTTTTTTTCAAGTAGTTCATTTAATCAGGGTTAATTAATGAACCAGTCCACACGTGTTGTTCTTGGGTTTTTCATTTTGGCAAAGACACCTAAGATTTAGGTCAGTGACCTGACCTGGTGTGTGGGCCCCCCTGGGGCCCCAGGGCATTCTGGAGCCAGCAGGCCCCTCACGGTGGTCACAACACTCCAGCAACAGCAAGAGCTGGGCCGAGAGCCTGGTGACACTCCTGGTGACACTCTTCAGTGCCCAGACCCCTCGAGGCCACTCTCACGGCCGCGCCTTGTGAAGTGGAGAGGATGCATGCGCCCTGTCTGAGGCGGCACAAGGGCAAGTGGAGGAGTGGGCTTCACTCCGGGCTGTTGACTCCCGAAAAAGGGTCCTTCCTGGGGAGGGGATGGGGGTCCCATCTCTGGCAGAGGCAAGCCCGTGACATGGGTGTGTGCCAAAGGCACAGCGAACCAGCCGTTCAGCCTATGAAGGAGGGCCTCAGGGGGTATCCCCGACAAGGGTTGCCTTAGGCTTGAAGCCCAGGAAGGGAGGCATCGGCCAGAGGAAGGAAGGGGCATTGCGGGGTGGGGAGCAGACCCTGTGGCCTGGACAGAGGTCTGGGAGCATGTGGGGAGCCAGGCAAGGTTGGAGTGCAGGGAAGCAACGTGGCCCAGTCTGTGATTTAGAAAGATAGCCCTACTGACAACGTGAGGACTGGGCCAATATTTGCACGCTAGAAATCTCTGCGGGCACACCCTTTTAAATAGGGCAAACGTTCGGCAGGTGTGCTCACCTTGACTGATTCCTGAAGATGCGTTCTGGGTTGCAAGCTGCTGGCTGCACCATGGCCCCACCCCTCCCGCGGCTGGGAGGGCGACCGGGACTTTGAGTGCCGATTCCATTCTTGGAGAAAACCACTGGCTTCTGGAATGACTTTCACCCGCAAAGGCTAACTCGTGCACGGAGCTGTGTTTATAAAGCCCCCTCGTGGGCACAGAGTGGCAGCTCTGGGGGGGGGGGGTGCAGGGCTTCATGACTGGAGTGACAGGTGAAGACAAGGCCCAGGCTGCCTCGAGAACCCACCCAGGGTCGCACGGGTGGAACAGGAGTGTGGACCTGGGTTTCCACTGCCAAACTATAACCCCAGCGATTTCATAGCAAGGTCATAGCAAGGCCCTGCTATACACAACCCATGCAGGTGGGCTTGTGGGGCAGTTCTGGTCTCGGCCCTGTGGTCCTGTGGCCTTGCTTAGTTCCATGAGGCCACGGGAACAGTATCACAAGCTGGGTGGCTTAAAACAACCGAAACATATTCTGGAAGCCAGACGTCCAAACTCAAGGTCAGCAGGGCCCTATTCCCTCTGAAGGTTCTAGGGTAGGATCTTTCCTGACCTCTTCCTAGTTTCCGGTGGCAGCTGGCCATCCTTGGTGTCCCTTGGCTTGTGGCTGCCTTTGTCATCACACGGTCTTCCTCCATGTCTCTGTCTCCAAATCTCCGTCTCCTGTCCCTTATGGGGACATCAGTCATTGGACTTAGGGCCCACCATAATCCTGTATGACCTCTTCTTAACTTGTGACATCTATAAAGACACAAAGAAAGTCACAGGTCCCAGATCTGGGACAGGAACATATCCTTTGCGGGGACACAACTCAGACCATTGCACTGAGAGACTGCCGGGGGGAGGGGCGGCTCCCTAGTGGGCCACACCCTCAGTCAGAAGGCTCTGCGAGTCACCTGTCCCTTGCTCGTGCCCCCAGTGGCCCCCTGAGTCCTCCAGCTCCTCGGCCAGGATGGGCGTGGAGTCAGCTGCTGCATCTTGGAGCTCATGGGGACGGGTTGTGCTGCTGTGGCATTTGTTTGGGATGCTGCCAACGCCTGGATGCAGTGAGTGGGTGGCAGCTTGGGCACATCGTGTGTTCTGGGGAGCAGGCTGCCCCTGGCTGGCGGTGACATCCTTTCTCAGGGCTCCAGGCAGCACCTGGTGCCTTGCTCGCTCAGGGTATCATTCTGACTTCTGGGGAATCGAGGGGCAGCTGTGGTTAGGGAGGTGACACAGAGCTTAGACATGCGAGCTCGTCTGGTTCTTTTCCAGACCAGATCGCCGACATCCCCAGGGCAGGGACAGCTGGCCACCTCTGCCTTCCCTCCAGCACTGTGTCAGGTTCACGGGAGCTGCCACGTGTTTGCAGATGCAGTCACCACGTGGCGGGTGCTTGGCGACTCTGAGACTCTCCTGGGCGAGGCTTCTCACTTTCTAAGCATCCTGCAGGGCTGCTGGGGAGAGTTGATGAGGTCATGTATATTCATTAAAGCCATGCACTCGAGAAACACCAGCTCTGGTCATAATCTGGGAGACAGTTTAGAAGGAGGTGGCTGAACTTGATTTCAGAACACAACATAGTGACAGATGGCACCTTGCTGTCGGGCTCAGGGCCGGGAGGTAATGCGGCCCCAGTGGGAACAGCTCCCGGGAAAGGGCGGTGGGTTTAGACCAGGATGATGAACATCTGTAAACACTGCACTGAAAGTGAAAGCAGGAAGATGAGCTCTGTTCTAGATCTGTCAAGACTGCAGGACGGTGGCCTGTGAGGTGGGACCAAAGAGGGGAACAGGTACCCTCTCAAGAGTTTTGTTAGAGGTCTTCTGCCAAGAGGGGACAGTAGAAGGGGCCAGAGGCAGCCAGGGAGCCAGTCTGTCCCCTTGTAGCTCAGAAGGCAGCCTGGAAAGGATGGGAATTCAGGATCTTAGGACCCTTGAGTCCGGGGCAAACTGGGTGACCGTGAGGGGCAGCATGCTTGAAAATATTGGCTGTCTGGCCCTTTAAGAAAAGTTTCCTGCAAAAAAAAATTCAAAGTGGCCTAGGGCCAGCCAGGAAGGGGCCATCCTTTGCTAACTCCTTACAGTTCCGAGGGTTCCATGTGTCTGCATCCCCTGTGTGGGGCCCTGATTCCTGCAGCTGCTTGAATGTTTCCCAAGAAGAGGGGCTGCTTCTAAAGACCACAGCTTCCTTCCAGCAGCCAGCAGGGTGCCAGGAGCAAAGTAGGCAGACCGGTTAGGAAAGCAAGACAGGACCTGCTGCCCCAGGCTGTGCTGGGCTGGAGCTCTCAACCCCCCGGCCTGGGAGAATATTCTCCCCGGGCACTTAGAAAATGCCCCCTCACGCTTCCCCCAGGAAGCCAAAGAGGCACCCCCAGGGCTGGACTGTGGCACCCCTTCCGGGCAGCGCCCTGCCTGGCTGGGGAGGGGTAGTCACTGGTAAGTGGCCCGAGGTGCAGCCCTGAAGACGTGATGGAGATGGTGGGCCTGGCACTGTGCCTGGTACACAGATACCGTGGCAACTCTCGGTCCGAAGTGGAAAGCGGATTTGCCACGTGTGGGTGGACAGCCTTCTTCGCTAAGGGAAAGGGAGGAGGGGCAGCAGGTGCCGGGAGGTCCCGAGCTGGGTGCGGGTGCGTGACTGTGATTGCTGGTTAAAGGGCCAGTGCGGCGCTGAGCGTGTCAGAAGGAGAAAGCTCACCTACCTCCCTGCACTAAGTCTCATTTTGCTGAAACAAAAGCTGTTTTGCCAGAAGTCCTCTCCCTGGGGACGAGGGGGTGCCGTTCCTGTTAACGAGCTCTTACTGGACACACGCTCCAAGCCCCAACTGTGCAAGGGGTTGGGGGCCCCTAAAGGAATCAGACGGATGAGACAAGGTCACGGTAAGCCCAGCCTGTGCTGGCCCGGGGCAGCAGGAATGTGGGCGAGGGAGAGAGTCTCCGGCTTTGCGTGGGTGGGTTGGAGCGTGGCGTGGACCGGGACAGGGTTTGAGGGGCTACCGGCCATGGTCATGGCCTCGGAAACTTATTTTTCTTGGTATAAACCTGAGATTGTCAACCTTTTACGTCTCATGGCATGCATAAACTAATGACTAAAATTCCATAGCACACCAAAAAATATAGTTTTTGCCGATGTGACAAAAAAGCAGGTATAATTTTGATTTGTTCACATTAAAATAGCTATTGTTGTGTTGGTTGTTGTCATTTTATTTTTCCATCGGACAGTCTAAGGGAAAAGAGGTCAGTGCCCCTGACTATAGAGCCAGGTATCACATGTTTTAAAAACTCCTGCGGCACACCAGCTGAAAATCACTGGTGTGAACTGTCCCCGGCCAACTGACAGAGCAGATATGGAGTCCGGCCATGCCCTTCTGCGGGTGCTGAGCTGTGGGTCTCTAGATTGCTGGGAAAAACATGTTTAGAAAATCCCAAAGGCCAGCCCGAAAGAACAAGGCCCTCCACAAGTTTACCTGCTCGTTGTCTTTGTGCCGCGGTGGAGCTTCAGGTGAAGTTGAAAGAGGAGCCCACCAGCCCCTCCGCAAACCCAGACTGGAGACGTGTGCGCGAAGGTCTGGATGTAGTCCTGGCATCGAGGGCAGAAGGGCCCTGACCTGCAGCACCCTCATTCAGAGGGTGCTCCTGGTGTGGCCTGGGTGCTGTGTGGCGTCCCTGTTCAGTGGCAGGCTGTTCCCCCACGCCCCCACCTCTGCCGAGCACCCCCTCTCGCTGGCTGTGGGCTGGAGCCGAGGCAGAGACGATGACGCCGGCCCTGGCTGTGCTGGGAATCAGATCAGACAGCAGTGTCCCTGAACTAAGGGGGCGGATGCCACCAGCCAGGGAAGTGCAGGGAGCCCAGAACCAGCATTGAAACCAAACGAGGCTCCCAGAGGGGTTGCTGCGAGGACCCCTTCCAGCCGTGTGTTAGAGGAGGAGTCCAGCCAGCCCCATAAGGAGGATCGTCCAGTGGGGAAGAACAGATCTGCGTCTTATCCCGGGAGGAGGGCTCTAGGCAGGATGGCGGGGGCATAGCCTGGGCCAGTGGGGTGGGTGGGACGCTCTGCCGGGGCCAGACAGATAGATTTGCATGCAGGCTGATTTGGGGGGGCAGGGTGCTGGGACCTGAGGCTCACTCAGGGTCCAGAGGGCGTGGTTCCAGCAGAGCACGGGTGTGTGCACATGTGTGTGTGTATGTGGTCATGCTGCATGTGCGTGCATGGGAGCGTGCGTGTAAGGGGAGGGGAGTGGGAGTTGTAGAATGAAGCAAATTAAAATCCAGGCTGTGGGGTGGTCAGGTCACATAGCCGAGCTTTGCAGGGCGGTTCTCAGTACGTCACAATACGGGGCCCCAGGAGTCAAATCCCCTGCCCCAGGGTCACGCTTCGCTAACCCTCACAACATTCCTACGGAGTGGGAATTATCGCCCGAATTTTCCCAATGATCGAGAATATAAGATACGGTAAGGGGCTCATGGAGCCTGGGGGACTCTCTTGCTTCTGTGCCTCTTCAGCTCTTAGCTCGGTGGTCACCTCCTCAGGTAACCCTTCCTCCTGACGTGGCCCCGCCCCCATAGGCTGTGCTCTGGTATCACTGGGCTCCTGTAGCACCCAGGGCCTGCCCATCACAGCATCCACCACCCAGTGGCCCTTTAAGGGCTAAGTTCCTTGCAAGCCTACAGCTACAGCATGCCTTGACCCTGGCCCCAGGGAGGTGCTTAGTAAGTATTTGTTGGGCAAATGAATGAATTCTTGAGAATACCAAAGCTCAGTGAGGTTAAGAAATGCTCCCAGGGTCACTCTGGCAGCAAGGAGCAGAGTTGGCACTGCCAGGGGTCTTCTCTCTGGCCCAGCACCTACGCGGGTCTCACTGCCCTGCCCCATCTCTGCATCTTGGGCCACCCTGAGCAGGTAGTGGGAGGAATGGGGCTGAGAGTCCAGTCTCCCAGGAGGAGGGCCCTGGGGTGAGCCGAGCAGGTCAGTGCCTCAGTTCTCAGGCTCCGTGGGGAGACCGAGGTTTGTGCAGAAGTAGAGATCAGGCAGTCCAGCTAAGGGGGGAGTGTACAGGGCCCACCGCACACTGTCTTCCACAACAAGATTCACTCCAGCCCCCCGTCCTGGGACGAGGTACTGCCTGCCCTGTTGGGCTCAGAACAAAACCGCTCCACGAGCTCCCATGCTCCGGAGACCTGTCTGAGCCTCGTAGTTCCTCTCTTCATGAAAACAGACAGAAAGCCTCTCCGGCACTTGCCTTACTCTGCAAACTGTACGCGGCACAGTAGCCGCCTGAATCCCACTCGCAGGTAGTTTTGTGTGGAGTGCCCAGGCTCTCCAGAAGGTGTATAGACTTGTTTTCTGTGTGTAAAAAGAGTAAGGCTTTGTTCTGCTGACACACTGCAGCAGTGGAGAGCTCTGCAGTTTGCAGACAGTTTGGGGGCACAGAGCGCTGAGACTTCTCCGGGCTTCTCTCCGTGACGCCCTCCTGGCCAAACCCCCTCCCAGCCACCCCCTAGATTTTCCAGGCCACTTGCCTGCCCCCAGCACAAGCTGCCATGCCCTGCTTCTCGGTCTTTAAAACAGTGCTCTACCATTCCCACTCTGATTTGAGGTCAGGCTTGAAGTGTTTCTTCAAATAGTTCGGCATACCCTTTTGTTTATTTAACATTGAGAGTTCTTTGTTTAAACCAGCACATAAACATTGTAACAAGTGACTTGGGTAGGCAGTCGTATGATAAAACACCTGGTGTGTTTTGAGTGCTTACTTGGTGCCAGGCAGTGTCCTGGGGACGATCCTTGTGTAAACTCGTTCCATCCCCGCCAGGACCCTTTCCACTTCCTGCAAGGGCCGCGGGTTTGTGCGCAGAGTACCTAGACTCGTGCCAGGCACACAGTATACCTGTGCATTAGCTGCAGTATGCATTGCATCCAGGCCGTGGGTTTGTCACTGTCAGGCCATGGCTGTGGGCGTTGTAAGAGGAGGATTTGACACTCCTCCCCCCCCCCCCCGCCCCCGTGCATCCTCACCTATTCTTATTAAAGTGCTTCTATCGGTTACTTTTTAACCTTCAAATAAATGCCTGTCTCCATCATCCTGTCACAACGCTTCTGTCTCCTCACTTTGTAAGGTGAGGTCATTAGCGTCCTCCCACCTCCCCTGCCTTCCCCTTGGCCTTCGGGTCTGCACCTTCTACATTAGGATTGACGTTACATCGGCGTTCTTTTTATTTACACCCCGTCCGTATTTTCAACCGTACGCTTTATCCATAGATGACTCTGATCATCGAAAACAGCAGGCAACATCGATACAAGCATTGCCGTATTGGAAGTGTCTGTTGCCAGGTTGAACCCTGCACTAGGGTTCCATTTCCTTGGCCAGGGGCCAGCGTCACACCCCCGGGATCGCCCAAGACAGAACAACCCGATCCGCGAGAGAACCAAACGGATTCCCTTCACTTGCACTCCATCCCTTGCTTAAAATCATGCCCTCTTTTTGTTTGCGTCACGTTTGGGCCGGGGCCTTCTTTCGCACGGTTGGGTTTCCTGTGTGTTTGCTTTCCTGGAATTTCTCATTGTCTCGTGTTTTCTTCTCGCTTTGTCTGCCTTCATCGTCTCTTCTTTTTTTCATTTCTCCTTCTTTCACACCGCCTCCTGGCTGAGGGTCCTGTTGAGCCCTCCCGGATTGGTTGGTCGGTTCGTTTGTTTTGGTTTGTTGTCCTCCCAGCAGCCTCTCCGTTCCCGCGGGAAGCGGTGCTGCTCCCTCTGCGCCCAAAGGTCATCCTGGGCTCCGCTTCGTTCCTTCTCTGGCTCCAAGCTGCCTAAGAAAACGGGCATGCAAAGTGAACTGAAAATGTCTCTGTGTTACACTCACACCAAAGGCAGAATTCCAGGTTCAAAGTCGTTTTCCTTCAGAATTTCGAAGACTTTAGAACTTTTCACGTTGCTGATGAGAAGTCTGGTTCCAGGTCCTTGATATGTTCTCTACATTCCATATTTTGTTCCTGGCAAATTTTAGGAAATTTTCTTCATCCCTTGCATTTGTATTTTACATGAGGCTACCTGCATTCATTCATTCTTCTGGACACTGAATGGACCCCTTTCATCTGAAGACTCACCTTTTAGCTCTGGGAGATCCTAAGGTATTTGATTTTTTTTATTCTCCACTTTTTCCAGTCTGCATTTCTGAAACTCTCATTTGTTGGCTCTTAAACCTTCCAGAATGGGTCTAGAGTCTTCTACATTTTTCTCATATTATCTTATCCCTTTGCCTTTTTGCTATTTATTCTAGATTTTGTTGACTCCATTTTCCAGTTCATCTTTCTTTTTTACTTTTTAAAAACATTTTAGAATTAATATTTTTAATTTCTTAGAGCTTTTCCTCATTATCTGATTGCTCGTCTTCCTAGAATTGATTTCTGTGTTATAGCTATTAACACACTCAGTAGTAGGATATTAGCTTTTTTGTTTGCTTGCTTTAGTCCGTATTTCTCTCTCCTTTAAGGTCAGTTTTTGTGTTTATCTTGACCTTTCTCTTTCTTATTGTCGCTCATTTCATGGTCTGCTTATCCACAGCTGAGATAAGTCTGGTGGCCGTTGTGAGTTTATTCCTTAGCTAATAAGCAAACAGGCTTAGAAAAGTTGAGTAATTGGCCAAGGTCACTACAAACAGAAACGTCACACAGCTGGTCATCCGACCCCTGTGCTCTCTGACCTGCTCGTCCCTCCCCACCCCACAGCTGTGCCTCCTGGTTGCAGGTGTCGCTCCCATTTCACACCTGGCGAGCAGCTCTGTGCCCCTGGAGGGCAGACCTGCCTCTTTCCTGTCTGAGTGCCCTTCCTCCGGCGCCCATCCATCTGGGAGGTTCTGGGACTGCCCGGTATCCGTTAGTCTGTCCTGCTGCCACTGTGCTTGCCTCTGTGCGAACTGGACTTGCATTCTCAGACCGCAACTTCGGTTTGCCAATGTCGGACACCCGTCCCAGCGCTCTGTGCGTACCAGGCCCTCGGTACCTGCTCCCCAGCAGACTCGAGGGATCGTAGGTCGGTCGACCGTAGGCCCTGATTCATCCGCTTGGCCGGCTGGATGAAGGCTGAAATGTTCTGCTCGTAGCAGGTCATGGAATAATTGTGTCAGTAAGAAGACAAAAGATGGGGTCTCCAGAGCCTGGGGACACCGCTTCCAAAGGAAAAACTACAAATACCTCCTTCAGCTTTTGCCACCCTCCGTTTTCACAGTTGAACAGATCTTTTTGTTTTTTTGGTTTTTTTTTAATTTCTTAAAGGGCAAAGATCATTTATTAGTTAAGGCAAGCAAAATGATTGGAACAAATGACCCAAATATGTACTGGCTCAGACACGGTAGAGGTTTATTTCTCATTTATAAATAGTCCTGGGGGGTGTCCCTGGTTGGTGGACATCTGTCCTCTATGCAGTGATCCTGGGAGCCAGGCGTCCCCATCCCGGGGCCCACCATCCTCTGGGACCTTGTTGTCGTCTGTGGCAGGCTGGGAGAAAGGCACAGAGAGCCGCTTGGCCGCCCTCCCCCCGTCCCGAAGCACTGGCACGCATCACTTTGCTCACATCCTCTGGCAAGACGTCAGTCACATGGCCACACTAACTGCGGGGCAGATGGGAATGCAGCCCGGCTGTGTGCCAGGGAGAAGTGGAGCGTGAATTCGGGGGGACAGGGAGCCATCTCCCCCCGAGAGAGTGGGGAGCCACCCTGGAGACATCTGCCAGAGTCCCGCCCACCACCCGGCAAGCACGTATCACGGTGCACCCACCGTGTGCCGAGTCCCGTGCGGGGGGCCGGGAACACAGAAGGGGGAAGACACACCTGTCACCCTCCCCAGGGTAGCAGCCAGGCCAAGAGCGGTCAGAGAGCATCGTCGCCAGAAGGTGCGGGTGCTGTGCAGCACGGGGGGCGGGTGCAGTGGGCCCAACGTCCCAGCAGAGGAGGAGGCGTTATTTCTGCAGGCAGATCCTGGTGGCTTTGCTAGACGCCCTGCTTTCTGGTCCCATCCCACTCCCCCGTATTTCTAACTGAGGCTGTTGATTAACTGGATGTAGGAGCTGGAAGCAGCCCCAGAGATTGTGTGGTATCTTATCCACCCCAACCCAGTTTAAAGATGGGGACCATGAGATCGCACAGGGGAAGTGGCCTGCCTGAAGCCACCCAGCTGGCTGATGAGGGACCCGGTGTAGGCAGCAAGCACTCTTCCCACAGCTGGGCAGGGGCAGACCCTTGTTTTCTCTCTTCTTTTCTTCCATTTCTCTAATTTTCCTTCTGACTAGTGTCACATTTCCTGTCCCCTGGCCTTGGCTGCCCCAGTGGGAGGCGTGTTGGCGTTCTTCTGAGTCCTTTGGTTGTGGGGTGGCTCTGTGGACCCATCCCAGGCTGGCCGCTTCTCCTGGCTGGGTGTCCTTTGTCAAGGGCAAGGCTGCAGAGTCCACGGCCAGGGTCCTCACAGCCCCTGGTAAAGACTGAGGCTCCTCTGTCTCCCGAAGGAGATCTCCCACTGGGGAAGTCACACGATGGGGGTGGGGGTGCTGTGCAGCCCCTAGAAGGACTCCGGGCCCTGGGGCTTCCACCTGCGAGGGAGGAATTGAGGGGCTCTATGGCCCAGCCAGGACGCAGAATTAGGGAAATGTGGAATAAACGTCAACCACAGGTACTCCAGCTCATTTTGCCCTCATTTCCCGCCGCCAAGAACTTTCTCCTCTGAACATCTGACTTGCAGAGAGGAAACAATGGAGTCACCGGGAGGACGTTGGCAACACCCCTCTGGCTTCCAGGAGCGCCTCAAATCACGCCCGTCGAGATGTGGCCGTTTGCAGGGAGCTTTTATTCACTCCTGCATTTTTTTTTTTTGGTGATTCAGCAAATGTATTCAAAATCTTTCTGTAAGCATAAAGCTGCTAAATACCAGGGGTGTGGAGAGAGCTAGGACTCGGTCTGTGCCCGCCACTGAGCCTTGGTCCCCGTGTGAAACGTGACTTAGTGGTACCAGATGGAGCCTGTGAGGGGGCCAGGCACAGCCGGGACTGGAGCTCCAGGGCTGTGGGGCCCCGGCCGGCAGCAGAGGACCCCGCCCCTCAGGGTGTGGGTTCTGTCTGATGAAGGCGCGGTACCCACCTTGTGTGCTGGGGAGTAACTGAGCCAGCAGGACAGACAGTGGACCTGGTCCTGGGTAGACAGTAAGCACTTAATCCATGTATGACAAGGTGGCTAAGGATTCCAGGTGGTGAGTAGTGGGGCAGGTGAGGGCTGCTGCATTTCCGAGTACTGTCAGCGTTCACAACTAGTAAATAGCAGAAAGGGGAAAGCCATAGGGGGGCCCCACCCGGCCCGAGTCCCCATCCGGTGGATGGGCACCCAGAGGCTCATGGAGGGAGCATGTAGCCCATTCACATGTGGCAAGACAAGACTGAGGACATTTGTTTTTAAAGTGCTTTTTGATTCCCTTTTTTTTTTGGCCTTCTTTACCAATCTTTTAAAGTCTTATTTTTCTTTGCTTTTTATTTTCAGAGATCATTTATTGATTCTGTCCTTCATTTTTTAACATGATGTTTCAGAGGGATGGGAGGTGACCCAAGAAATAGCTCCAGAAGGCACGTATGTACTTAGGGAAACAAGCAAGTCTGCTCTCTGACTCGGTTCGGAACTTTCCAGCACTGACGAGCAATTGCTTGTGGGAGGTGGTGGATCCTGCGGCCTGAGGTGCTCCGACAGAAAACTGGGCAACCGTGCAGTGAAATTATTAAAGGGATCGCGTGGTCCCTGAGGAAGAGGTCGGACGGGAGGAGCCTTCATTTTCCCGTCCCCGCTGAGAGTCAGGGGCCGGGGCTTCTGCTGGTACGTTCAGACCACCCCCCGCAAGCGTTTGCTGGGCGTCTTCTGAGGTCCAGGTCCTATATAGGTGGTAGCAGACCATCAGGGCAGCCAGCGTACCGGGCCCGAGTCAGGCCGTGTACGCCCTGCAAACGTAGAATGGAGGAGTTAACCTGCCAGACTTGGACTCCTGAGAGCCAGAGGGCTGGCCCCCCAGCTCCTCACAGTTCACCCCAGTGAGCCACAACTTCCTCTTCTGGAAAATGGGCACATGTGCATTCATTCGAGGAGGACTCACTGTCTCTGTGCTACACTTGGCACGGCTCTTAGCACTGGGGCTCCAGCGAGGACAAGGCTGTCCTCATGGGGCTTAGCTTTAAGGTGGGGAGGAAGAATGAAAAAATAATATACTTTCGAGGAGTGATCAGCTTTGAGAAAAATAAAGCAGAGCACATGGACAAGAGGGGGGACCGTGAGAGACAGGGCAGTCTGAGGACTTCTCTGGTGATGCGATACCCGAGCGAAGCCTGGACGTTGTGAGAGAGCAAGTCAGCACAAAAGTCGGGAGGAGCGAGTTCCGGGAGAGGGAACAGGAAGTGCAAAGGCCCTAGGGCAGTATGTTCAGAAAAGGTGTCAGTGTAGTCGGTAAGGGAATGACTAAGGGGAGGCGGGGATTTGGGCCGGCCAGCAGGGCCTGCAGTGTGTATATTTTTAAATCCATTAGAAATGTTTTCCAATTGTTTTGGACAAGTAGTGGATCAAAATTGGAGCCCTGACTTTTCTCTGCGTTGTCAGTAGCAATTTCTTCAAAAAAAGCTGTCACCCCAGGCAGTGCTCTTCCTGGCTGGCCACCAGGACGCTGGGAGAGAGCCGTGCGCAGGGATGAGGGGTTTGCGTCTCCAAGGACGGTAAAGCCCACCCAGCTGTCTGGGCGAGGTGGGAAAAAAAAGTCAAATTAAAATGCAAATGCTCCTGAGTAAGTGAAATATTGGCGGGTACAACCCTTGAAAGAAAAATAGTCATGAGATTCAGGCTGTGGGCCCGCAGCTAGCTGGCTGAGCGTTTGCTCAGCCAGGCCTGAGCACTGAGAAATCTCCGTGGCCGGAGCCTCTCTGTGCTGTGCCTTCCAGAAACCCAGCACCCCCACTGGGCGCTTAGAAGTGGGCACACCCCAGTGCTGGGGGGCCAGGAGATGGGGCAGGGAGCCCACTAAGGACTTTCTGGCCACCTCCCTGTCATATTTTGGTGCGATCTCTCACCATGGACCAGGGGTCTCTGTATTACCAACAGGGAGGGTCTGCATGCCTTTGCACCTGCTTCAGCCTCTATTTCTGATCCGATCCAGGTCTTCAAGGTGGAGTTCCTTAAAAAGATTATCCTTTTTCCTTGTGGGTCTGGGGAGGGGCGTAAGAGGAATACCCATCTCTCAGTAAATGGCCTGTATGTGCACCGTAAAGGACCATAAAGAGGGGCCGTGGGAGGGGGGTGTGTGCTGGGGGACGTGCACTCACTTCGTCTTTGTAGCGTCTGTCGGGGTGTTATCTCCCCATTGGGTAGACAAGGAAACTGAGGCTCAGGGGTGAGGGAAGGGAGGGGGGTTGGTGGCTGCTGCCAAAGTGCAATGGAAGGGGGCACTGGGGAGCGTGGGCGTGGGGCCGGACGTGTGGGTCTGTGTCCTGGCTCTCTTGCCCCACCAGCTGTGGGACCTGCCGTCGGTGTCCCTTCTTCTCACTCGGCCCCGCTTCACTCATTTATGAATGTAATGGAAGCCCCTCCCCCTGTTCGGCTGTTGGGAGAATGAAGACTGTCCGGGACTCTGCCTGGTCCCTAGAACGTGCCCAGTAACCCCGGGGGTCCCGCAGATTGCTCTCCATGTGTCCCAGGTCACTCAGCTGCCCAAAGTGAGGTGATGACATAGCCCAGCAGGATTGTCCCTGAGAAGGACAAGCAGACTCCACACTCAGAGTCCCTCTGGGGTCATGGATCTGCGAGAACTCAGAACCGAGGGACAAGGATCCTGGAGTGAACCCTCGCCCCACACAGTGCCACACAGTGAGCACTAGTGACAGAAGAACCATCAACCATGGGTCCTTCAGCTCATTCTGCCCATGACGGACCCCTGTGCCGAGTAGATGCCAGCCTCTTGGTGTAGCCTTTTGTCCCAGCCCCACGCTCCCTGGTCGAAATCCGTTTCCCAGAGCCCCTCGGGCTGGCCCTGTTCTTTCCCGCCCCCTCCGTGTGGTTAGGCTGCTCGTAATACTTTGGTGCATTTGTTACTGGTTACCTTCCACTTCGGGTTGGTCGACTCAGATTTTTGTGGGTGTATGAAGTCATGTGACACATTACAATGCTTCTAAGTTGGATGTGGACCAAAAGCAGGACTCGGAGCTGTGTCACTCCCTCCTCGTCCCTGTCCCCCATCCCATCCTTTCTCCATGCGCCTCCCCCAGGTTCCCGGGCCCTTTCCTGTCTCACTCACTCTTCCTGTGTTCCTTGGGCACCGGTGAGCGGGTTGTGTATTTCATAGCCCCTTACGTGAACTGTAGCGTCCTTCAACGCTCCTGAGTGAATTCTTCACTCGCTACTCCTCTACTTGATCAGCATGTCCCGGAAGTCTCTCCAAACCAGTCCCTAACGTTCTTCTGCCTCCTTCTTTACAGCCGTGTCGCACTCCGCGGTGTGTCTGTGCCGGAGTCTGTTCAGCCCCTCTCTGCAGTCTGGGCATTCGGGTTGCTTCGTGGTTTCCCACTCGCAGGGGATGCTGCAGTGAGCAGGCGTGGGTGCGCATCGCTGCAGAGCTGGCGGTTCTCTTCTCGGGACAGCCCGAGGAGGGGCGTCGGGGGGTTGGAGAGTCAGAGCTCCCGTCGTGAGGTTAGCGTGGCCCAGCTTCCCTGCGTTCAGCTCTACCCTCAGCTGTGGGACAACGTCTGTTTCTCATTGGGAGTCAGTGGTCGGCGTCCATCGTGAGCCAGTTACATGTGCGGACTGGGGAGGGACGGTGATACGTTTAAGGCAACACGACCCACTGGGGGCCAAGACCAAACTCAAACCCAAGTCCAGCTCTTAAGAGTCCCAGGCTCCGCTCTCCCTCCCGCTGGTCCTGGGAGCTGGGGGCAGGAGTACTGGCAGGCCAGGTGCACGCCCGCGGAAGCAGCTGGCGGGCGGGACACGGTGCTGGTGGGGGCGGAAGGCGTGCCGCAGGCCTGCGGGCATTTCCACTGCCTGTTCCAGCAGCCGGGCCACAGGGCTACTGGGGAGGAGTGTTCTTCGGGGAAGGCTGGCTTGGCATAATTAATTTTCCCACAACTCAGAAATGCGCTCTCATCTGATCAGAGGGAAGACCAATGAATTTACCCTTACGTGTTGTTATAAGGAGCTGTTTTTTCTCTCTCTGTCAGCGTTTAAGCTTTTCTTACTGCACACTCATGTTCGTCAGGCTTCAAGGTGGGAGAGACAGCGAGCGGGTCTGTCAACGGCCCTGGTGCTTTAGCATCTGGGTGCACGCTGTCCTGGCCGAGCCCGGGGAGACTGCCCCTGGCTTCCCCCGGGTGGGAGCAGGGCGCGGGGCAGGTCCCAGTCTCTCCAGTGCTGTGCAGGCAATGCTCAGAAGGGCCAGTGTTTATCGATGGCGGTGAACAAGAGAAGGAAGATTCCAGGAGCTGCTGGGGCAGGAGTGGTCTCTTGGACCTGGCCTTGGATGGATGACCCCTCTCTGTCCCCACCATACATCCCTCCCCCACCCACACAAACACAGCTAACTGTCTCCACCAGCCCACCCTGGCTGACTCCTGCTCGGATAGTCAGGAAAGACAGCACGTACATCTGACACAGTTCTCCTGGCTGCCTGTCTCCATGGAGCGAGGTCCAGCTCAGTGGGCTGAGCTGAGCTGCTCCCATCACCCATCCAGTGACCGGCCAGGACTTCCCCTCCCCTGACCTGGAAGCTGGGTCTCCCCTGGCTCGCTTGTTTCATCATTCATTCATTCATTCACTTGGTGCCCTGAGTTCCACTGGTGCTCCAGGCCAGGCACAGGGCCTGGGGGACATGGAGATGAATCTGGCCAGGCCCGTGCCGCCTAAGGAGCTCACAGTTCAGTGGGAAAGGGCCCAGGTAAAGGGATGGTAATAGAATAGACCAGAAGATGCCTAGGTGTGTTCTGCAGCAGGCCTCTGACCTCAAGAAGTAGTCCCTGGAGATGCTGCCAAACAAGCTGAACCTGGAAAGATGAGCAACAGCTGTTGAAGCCCAGCAGTAAGCTTGAGCAAAGGCACTGGGGTGGTAGGGTGGGGGAGAGCATGTGTGGGGAGGAGGGGGCCGGGCAATGTCAGGGAGTGGAACCGGCCGCTGGGTTCAATCCTGACTCAGTTTTTGATGAGTTCTGGTTTTATTCACGGCTCTGTCCCTGGTACCTACAATGGTGCCTGGTACACTGTAGGTGTTCGGTAACTGTTTTGTGTCTCAGTTTCTTGTCTCTCAAATGGGAATAGCACTTTTTTTTTTTGTCTCTGCTGCTGCTGTTGTATCCCAGTGTTCTATAGGAGGGCCTGTCATATAGTAGGTGCTCAATAAATACTACTCAAGTGGCCGGCTGCCTGACGCTACAGTGCTTGACCATACTCACTGATTAGCTGCTGTGATCGTCACTGGCATGGGTGGCTGGAGGGGCAGCTACTGGCCACATCAGGGCAGGCCTCGCGTGCAGAGCTGCATCCAGTGATTAGTGAGAGACAACACTGCACTTGTTATTCATGACGATAACTGTGTGCCTTTGGCGGTCAGACTAAGTGCTTTTCCAGTGTCCTCTCTCTTCAGAGTCTCTTGGGAACTCCTGGGAGTGAGTCCCAGTCACCGGCGACGTCCCAGCTCTGTCTCTTTTCGGTAGTCATCCAGTGACAGCCGGGCCATTCTGTGGCCACCTGGGCTGGGCGTGGGTGCAGAGCAGTTGGTCCCTGGGGGGTTCCCTGCCAAGGACCTCCCCGGGTGCAAGGTGCCTGTCACTGCAGAGAAGCCCCGCTCACCTTCCTGAGGACTCCCTGTGGGCTGCCAGCAGAGCTGAGGGCACGCGCTCCAAACATCCATCTTGGAGAGATAGCTACGGATGGTTACTCACTGTGGTCTGATGTTAGGAGCTCAGTGGGGTTTTTTTTAATGTGTGATGAAGTATTTCCTGCACATCAAAGAGTATAAATAGGATGTATGTATGGTTGGGAAATATGAAATGAACATCCACCTACCCATTGCACCTACTGAATAAATAGGAGTAAATTCCAGAACTCTTTTGCACAGTGTCCGTGAGCTTCTGCTCTGGTCTCTGCACCCCCTGCAGCCTCAGCTCCTACCACACTCACTGCGCAGCTTCCTGGCCCAGGCTTGCAGCCGCCTTCTGCACAGTCACTGTCTCTGTTCCTGTCACCCAATTAGGGTGCCCTTCTTCTGTCAGCATCAGCCACACTAGTCCTGCTGGCCTTTGAGGTCCCATCTTAGATCCTCCCCTTCCCCATCCTCCAGGGACAGCTCCCTGTGTGGCCTCCCGGGCAGGCCAGGACTCCCACAATGCCCTGGGCTCACATCACCACAGTGACCTGTTTGTGTGTTCCCTTTCCTGGGCCACGAGGTCCTCGGGGACTAACGGTCTTCTCAGTGCTGAGTGCGGGGCTCAGCTCAGCATGGGTGCTCGGGGGTGTTCCCTGGAAGCCTGGGCTTTGCTTGGGGTCTCTAGGGAGTGCTGAGTTTTTGAGGACCACTGGGCATCTTCTCTAGGGAGAAGTTGGTGCTTCCTTAATGCTCCTGCATTGTCCTCTCCATATGTCACCTGATGTTTAGAGTTCCCAGGCATCATCCTTGTAAGTAAGGGCAGAATGAACCCCCCTCACCCAGACACAGAAGCGTTCTCGAGACAGAGAAGCCCTTGGAATCACAAGGAGCCGGAGCCACTCCTGGGAAGGCAGTCAGCGAGTCATGGAAAGAGTTTGGGTGAAATGGTCCCTCCCCCTTGTCCAGACTGGGAGCCCAGGTGTAGTTCCAAGACTAGTGTTATTCTATGTAAAAACAAGTTTCTACTAGAATTAAATGACACCAAAGCCAACTTCGTACAGCCTGAACAGCCTTGTTCTGTGACAGAGAGAGACCGTCGAGCCTTCGCCATGTGTCATTCCCACACACAGCAATGGCCCCTTCCGCCTCGGACCCCAGCCTCTCCGTCAGACAGACACTGACACAGAAGCATCCCCCGGCACGGCTGGCATCGGAGGCTTCGTTCTCATCCCTCGACTGCTGAGGTCCTCCCAGGATTTTAGAAAAACAGAAGCACTTGCAGTCTTCTTAGTTTTATTTCCATATGTGTGCACTTTGAATGTGATAAAAGGAAAATAACGTAACCAAGGACATTACAGAAAACCTCTGGACATCCTCCCCAGGCTTTTTTCTTTCCTGAACAAGCAAGGCTTTGAAAATACTCTTTGCAGTCCTCAGTGGGCCTGAATTTTAATATCTTTGTTTTTCCTCTTATCAGAGTGGGACCGTCTTCCTTCACGTCACTTTGTCCCCATCGTCCTCAACTGCTTGCAGTGGTTCAGTGGGCCCTGACCCTGCAATTTTTCATCCCCTGATGATTATTGATCACTTGCCGAGTGGTGTGCTGAAGGAGGATCTCTGACTCTTACTAAGTGGCTCGGAAACATTGGGGTGGAGGATTAACAAAGAGGGCGCTCAGGGGGCAGAGAGCACCAGGACCCAGCGTGGGTCCCTAAGACTGGAGGTCTCTCCGCCACGTCCTTCTCTGGCAGGGTCACTGTCCAGCAGACCTGGAAGTCCTAGCTGGACTTGATGGCACCTTGCAGAAAAGACAGAGATGTGGGCAGGAAGAGAAGGCGAGCAACAGGATGTTGGTGTTGGAAGATTGCTGGTTAACGAGCTAGTGTTAACCTGGAAAAGCTGGTCAAAAATTGGTAAGTGGGTCACCTGGACAGCAGTGGGGAACGTGTGCACATTCAGGCTGTGGATACTCTGAAGTTGGGAGTGAGTAGAAATCAGCAGCTGATTTGATCCAAATACACAGTCCTGTCCTTGGGTTCAACACACTCTGTCCCCCAGACGGGAAGGGAGCAAGGTGGCCGGGCAGCATCACAACTCTGCAGCGCAGCGTGGCGGCCCCAAAGCCGGTGTGGTTCTCGGCAGCTTTAGTGAGTGTGCTGCATCAGAACTGGGGGGGGGGGGGCCAAAGCCCTGCCCCATTTGGGCTGGGAAGGCTTGCTTGGAGTAACGTTTTCCGTATGCATACTGTGATTTTAGGGGGGCCTTTTCAGGAGTGGGACCATGTTTAGGAGGGGCCTAATGGTCGTAGGGAACAGGGGGTGCTTAGCTGAAGAAAAACGGGCTCACGGGGCCTTGATAATGAACTTCAGTTGTTGTCGTCATCATCATCATCTAATCATCGTGGCTGCAAGTCAGGGAGGTAGATAATGTACAACCATTACTTTTAATCGTACAAGCTCAGTATCACTCCCACTTTACAGTGGGGAAACTGAGTCTCAGAGAGATGAAGCTGCTAGCCCAGGTCACACAGCTGGTAAACCATGGAGCTGCGGTTGGATCCCAAGGGCATTAGAGGCCAGCGTTGCCAATTTCTTCTCACAGAACATCGGATTTCTTCAACAGCGGAGGCGTTGCCTTGCAGGAGATGAAGAGGGCCTGTTCAGTTCCTCATTACAGAGCCAGTGGCAGCGGGTGCAAGCCACAGCGAAGACGCTTTGTTTTAAAGCAGAGAAGACCTCTCCTGCCTCGGCTGTCGGCAGGTAGAATAAAGCTGTCCTGACAGGCGGCAAGTTGCAGAGTGACGGGAGGCGTTCACGAGGCTGGAGGAGCACTTAGTGGAGTCTGCTAGAGGGGATTCAGAGGTCACAGGAGGAAGCAAACAGAAGAGTCTTGAATACCCCTTTTGTTTGAGTAACGGTTCTTTGCTTGCAAGGAGCAGATATTGATAAGAAATAGGTTCTGACTTCCTTATGCAAAATGCACTGTTTTTGCAGGGACATGCGGTAGTCTGTGGGGTAGAAGGAAATGGTGACCTGAGCTTTAAAAAGGGCAGAAATCTGGATGGCGGCAGCTAATCTCACTTCAGCACCATGGCCAGTGTGCACCAGCGATCACTGCCCTTCACCCCCACCCACCAAAGACAGAGCTCCAGAGAGAGCATCTGATTGGCTTAGCCATGATCCAGGCCCGCCCCCTTGACACCTTGATTGACAGCGTCCGTGGGGTTGAGTAATTTTCAGAGGAAATCAAGACACTGATACCAAAAGAAGGGCACGGGCCCTGGGACAGCGAAAGCTCCTGCACAGCAAAGGAAACCACCAGTTGTAATCATGGTTAACTCATTAATTGATTAATTAATTATTGGGTAGATAACAGAAGCCTATTTAGGAAATGTAATGTATAGAAAACAAGTGCCCATGTACCCACTACCCGGCCTGAGAAGTACTATCAGTATTCCAGGGCTTCCCTTAGCACCCCTCTCCGGCCTGCTCCCCTCCCCCCTCCACTCAGCAGCCATCGCTCCCCTGGCTTTCGGGTTTATTATTCTCTTGCTTTATTCGTCATCTTATCACGTTTATATCTCTGAACAACGCAGGTTTGTGGTGTGTCGGAACTTCATGCAAATGGAAACATCCTGTACACACTCTTCTGCCGGATGCTTTCTCACGCGATGTTGTATTAATGATTTATGCGTGCCCGTTGTGGATTTCAGGCTTTTCACCACCGTCTGCAGTTCCAGTGTCTGAACACAGGACAGGAGATCCAGGCCACCGTGGGTGGACAATTGAGTTGCTTCCAGCCTGTGGGCTGGTGCTGAGCCTGTGGCCCGTGAGCGTTCTGGGCTGTACACCCTGGTTCGTACATGCAGGTGTGTTTAGGGCTTGTAGCCAGAGGTGGTGGGGGATCAGCAGGGTCTGAGTGTGCTCAGCTTTGCGAGATGATGTCATCCTGCTTTCCAAAGTGACAGTAACCAAGTCGTGGTCCTTCAGCTGGTGTCTGAGTGTCTGTGGCTTCACAAGCTTTGTCAGAGTTCGGTGGTTTTTGTAGGATTGTTTAGGTCTTGCTGATCTGACAGACACTGTGGTTTTCTCTGATCGCTGAGCTTTACCTTCTTTGTGGTTGTTTACTCTTTGGAGAAGTTCATGGGCATAGTTTTTGCCCAGTTTTCTACCAGAAGTTTATTTTCTTATTGACTTGATACTAACATGATTGCATGATTAGGCCCGGCTGGTGTAGCTCAGTGGATTGAGTGCGGGCTGGGAACCAGAGGGTCCTGGTTCGATTCCCAGTCGGGGCACATGCCTGGGTTGCGGGCCAGGTCCCCAGTGAGGGCCATGTGAGAGGCAACCATACATGATTGCATGATTAATTAATGAATATATATATATATAAAATCTCCCAGTTTCTGGCCAAACTCTTCACTTTTTAAAATATTTTTTATAAAAAGAGGTATGATTTAATGTTAATGACACTATTAATGTTTTCCTTTAGGGTTTGAGTTTTTATGTCTTATTAAGCTATCCTCTACCCCAACATCATAAAAATATTCACTTACATTGTCTTCTAAAAGTTCTTACATTTTCCTTTCACAGTCATCTGCAGTCCATCCGTAACTGACGAAATGCTAGTTGGGTTTTATTTCTTTTCCACACGGACCCAGTTCTTCCAGCACTGTTTCTCCGAAGGCCCCTCCCCCATCGATGTCCGTGTCCCTCCATGGGGAGCTCTGTTTCTGTTCTTCTGACCCAGTCGTCTGTGGTTTTATTTCTAAAGCTGGATAATAGCTCTCAATGTCTTATAAGGCCAGTCCCTGCCTTGTTCTTCTTTAGTAAATATGTTGGCTGTTATTATTCCTTTGCACTTTGGTATACATTCTATTTGTATCTTTATTTTTATTTTTTATTCAGTGTAGTGGGGCTAACGACAGTACATACGTTTCAGGTGCGTGGTTTTATAACACATCATCTGTATTTTGCAGTGTATGCTCAGCACCCAAAGTCTAGTCCCCTCCCGTCAGCATATTTTTGACCCCCTGATCCCCATTTCAGAGCCAGCCTGTAGAAGTCATGACTGGGATGGCAGTGAACCTGTAGATCGCTGTAGGAAGGACTGGTGTTTTGAGGTATGGAAGCTTGCACTCCATGAAGATGATATTCCTCTCTTTCTACAGAAGTCTTGCTTTTATGTCTGCTAATAAAGTTTTCTGATCTTCTTTATAAAGATTTTTCTCACTTTTATTAGATTTATTTCACTTTATATTTCAGAAACTATTACAAAGGATATCTTTTTAAGTAAATATCTTTATTGTGATACAATCCACCAACCACAAAGTCTGCGTATTTAAAGTTTTAATATATTCACGGAGTTGTGCAACCATTACCGAAATCTAAGTTTAGAAAGTTTTTATCACCCTCAAAGAAACACCTTCACCACCAGCGGTCACTCCCTACCCGCTTCTCCAGCCAGCCCCGGGCGGGGAGGAGCGAGTGAATGAGTGAGCGAGTGAGTGGGTGCAGCAGGCTTCATGTCTGCCATTGCCTGCCCAGCCTCTGCTGTTCTGTTTCATTTGGGTTCTTTTTCCCCTCCTGCTTCTATTACTGCTCCGGTTTCCGCACTGATCTCCCAGTCTCTTCTTCTCCTCTCACTCTTCATCCTCCACACCCTGGCCCCACCGCTTTCCCCAATGACAACCATGTTCCAACCACGTCTGTCCTTGGAAGCCCTCGGTGGCTCCTTTGCAATTCGGTGGCCACCATGGTTTCTGTGGAGAAGTTCAAGCTGACTCAAGCACCTTAGAAACAAACTTTTGGAATGCAGCTCCTTTGTGAGTTTGGGAGGCCTGCTTATTCCCTTCCACTTCCTCCTGAGTCATAGTTTTCTGGGGTTAACTCAAAGAAGAGGCTAATTAAGCCTTGAAACCAAGCTGTCTCCATGATAGGTGCTTTGTCTTGCTTGAGTGACTCAATGACGGTCTTGGGTGTTTTAAGGGCAGCACTAATTGCGTCTCTTTAGACTGACCTTGGTGATCTATTCCCGGCCCTGCGGAGCCGGGGAGATGCCAGATCCCTTTGCAGTCCATTTCTTCTGCACACGTTCCCCAAGCGCCTGGTCCATTGCAGATGCTGCGCTTGGATTAGAAGTGAGATTCCAAAGTTGGCCCTCTCAGGGCTCGAAGTCAGCGAAGGAAAGAAAACAAACAGGAGACCCATTAAAGAGATAGCATCTATCCAGAGCAGAGAAGGGAGTGGGTTTCTAAAGCACTTACTCTTTTTTGTGACTTTCTGCAAACACTGGGCCATGGAGTCACCAAAATAAAAGAGGGAGGTGACCTAGGACTCACAAACACGGAAGCAGATACAACCACTTAAAAAACCGTTTAGCAGTATCTACGAAAGCTGAGCACGTGAGTATTCCACACCCCATCGTTCCTCTCCGCGGGGTATGTAGCCTGCAGGAAATGCACCCGTATAAATTGTACTTCAAAAGAAAAAAACTGCAAACCAGTATAGAACCCTAGTTAATACGTGCATGCTGCAGTATTTAAGAAGTAACAACATTTGCAGTTTACTTTGAAATGCACCCAAGACAGAAGATGGACAGAGATCTGATAAAAAAAAATTTTTTTTAATGTATGGTTAGCCTGTTAATTGTGGAATTTAGATGGTGAATGTGTGGGTGCTCACTGTGAAAATTTTTCAACTTTACTGTATGTTAAAAAAAAGTCCTCTGAAACCTGGGGGATGGGTAGTGAATGCATAGGTTTGCCACAGATGTAGACAGGAATGGTCATAGCAGGGTAATAGCCTTAAGCTGGAAGTACAGAAGCTGCTCCTCAGCAGTAAAATAGTCCATTCACTTCACCGCTGTGTTATATTCCATCACTGGGCGTGTTCATTGTTCGAACCACCATGTGTCCATCAGTCCTCCTCTTGGCGCACGTCAGGTAGCTTCCAGTCCTCTGCTGTCAGAAACAGAGCTCATAGAGGCATTCTGCCCATGTCTGCAGGTGCACAGACACAGGGTCCCTCTAGGATGGATGTCTAGGGGAGCAGGTGCCCAGCCCAGTTGTAAAACAAGCGCGTCATTTTTCAAGGCAAAACCAAGGAGCTCTCCAGAATGATTGTACCAACGTATGCCAGTCTGTGGTGCTCTCCGCCACCCTCTGGTCCTCTCTGGTCTCAGTAAATGGCTTTATGTGGGTCCCGTCCAGCCCTGCCCGTGTCAGAGCCAACGCCCACAACGGGTGCCGCTGTGGTGCCTTCCTACACGCTTCGTGCACATGCAGGACAGCACGTTGCTTGCGTGTGAGCCGGTCCATGCTGTATATAAGGTCCCTGCTGCCGTGGGAGAGCACACGTGTTTTAGTCTGACTGCCACGCAGCTGTCTGTGTTTCCGCTTCAAGGGAAAGGGATAAACAAGCTCAATAAAGTGGGTGGCACCCCAGCTAGGCTCCTGGGCTAATCTCTCCACGCCACTGTCAGGACTGTTCATCCTTGAAATTGATAAGCCACGCTCTGCTGTTTCTCCACAACCAAGAGCAACGTGTCCCAAGATTGGATCCATGGGTGATTTTTCCTCCCACCCGGGACCTAGTCCCTGGGCGCACGAACACCACCCCACGAGAGCTGCCCAGCTATGGAGTGGTTGCTTATAAATGATGATCTTTACACTGCCTCTTTCTAATTACAGGTTAGCCTGGGGAGGAAGATAAAGACATTTGCAACCAAGATGGTAATCACGAGCGGAAATGATGAAGACAGAGGAGGCCAAGAGAGAGAGAGCAAAGAGGAGAGTGTCTTGGCGATGCTGGGGATTATCGGGACCATCCTGAACCTGGTCGTTATCATCTTTGTATACATATACACCACTCTGTGAATGGCTTGGAGGCTCCTGACATGCCTCGGGGTGGCAGGAAGACAGGAGTCCTGTGTGTTGACCAATCAGTGACCAGACAGTGCGTGAACAAGCAGACTTGACCTACACACACCACTTGATCCGATGCACCTTCGAACTTTATAAAAGATCACAAAACTAAGCCGATCCTGCTGCAAGGAGCAGACGCTAAAGCACAATGAATCCAACAAAACTCATTCACACACCAAGGAACTCAGCGTCTTTGGCGGGGGGCCTGCAGGAGCGCGCGGAAGACCAGCCTTCGACGCTGTCGGTGAGCAGATGGGTGCAGAAGCTCATCACCCCGGGTCGCTGACAGATAATCGTGTGTTCAGAAAGTGGAGCAGGGTGGACGAAAGCAGCTCGTTGGCGTGTCTCCCGGGGCACGAGTTTCATCTTCACAGGACGAGCTGCTGAGCACGAGAGACCACAGGGACGTGGACAGGCATCCCATCCATTCAAAGTGTCTATTTGATACAGGGGAGAGGACTTATTTTTCTTTTTTTCATTGGCTTGATGTGTGTGTCTGTTCATATCAAGGTTTATAAATATATATTTTTAATAAATGTGCTCTATTTTTTAGCATGAACCAAATACTTGGAGAGGCGCTCCTGGAGTCCTCGAGCTTTCTTCGGTTTCCCCTGCTTTGCCCCCCAGTGTGTAGATGCTCTGTTGTGTAGTCATTCGAGTCCTGTTTCTCTGACCTGGACCCCTTCACCTTCTCTCTGGTTCTCTGTTTGGTCTGGAGGACATTTCTCCGTAATACCAGCCCTGGTCTTGGTTGGTGCATGTCGTAAGATTGTCTGTGGAGCGGCTTCTTGTTGTTCTCTCGGAGATGTGAAGTGATTATGGGCATGTGGACCGCAGGTGCACTGCATCCTCACTGAGAATTTTGCATGAACAAAGGTGGAGTGACAGGTCGGCGTAAACAGTCGCGGGGGACTGCCACTGAGGCGGAGTGAGGCTGCACCTGCAGGTCAGCGGATCAACGGCGTTCTCATTTCATTCCTGTGACCACACGTAGGTCAGACTTTGATTTTAATGGCCACGTACCGTGAGAGATGGACAGGGCGAGGAGAAAAGCTCAGCGTTAGGTGCATAGTCCCTTCCTTGGCCAGCCACCTGGGACCCTTTGCAGAGTAGGCGGGGTGTAAGTGACATGTGGAGTTCCCACTGCGAGAGCTCACTTTGGCTGTGAGGACACCCCTGGGGCGGGTGACTTTTCAAGGGTACGAGAAGGGACGTAAGGATCGCCCTAAAGGATTGCTGCGCTTCTTAAAGCCCCTGGTTTACACTCGCGTGAAGTCACTTTCTCTTTGGCAGGGACGGTTAAATAAATATGAACTGACCCTGTTCTCCTGGCTCCTGCCTGGCTTCAGTGGCATGGCCTTAAAAAGAGGGTCTGAATTCCTTCTGCCAGCGCCAGACTTGCCCGTGGGCAACAGCGGCAGCAACCTGCCTATTTGGATTTGAGGGATACCCAGAAGTCTCTGCTGCCAGGTCTGGCCCTGCCCATGTGTGGCACCTGAAAACTCCACCATTACAGAGTCACTTCTTGGGCTCCTCTAAGGGACCAGGCTGTTGTATAAAGCAAACACCCCCGAGCACCTGGCTCGGACAGCCATTCATCAGCGTCTTCCCCACTGGAAGGAAGGGAGCTGACGTGTCATTTAGGGCGCACTGTATGCCAGGCACTTTATATTCCTTAACTGATGAATTCCCCCAGTGACCTGTGAGAGGGAGTCATGCCCCAGATTGTAGGAGAAGAAAGGGGGGCTCAGAGAGATTAGGAAACTTCATGGGGATCACGTGGCTCCTCTAACCTCAGTTGGCCTGATTCCTTGACCTGTGAGGGCCCCCGGAGGCTGCTGGGAAAGGAGGAAGTGGAGGCAGGTGTCCGTCACAGAAAAGGGCCCCCAGGGGGGCAGGACACATGCTCTGCTGAAGGCCAGCTCTTCCCCTCCCCCCATAAAAACAAAGAACTCCTGTGAGCCCCTTAGACACTGGCAGAATATCATACAAGTGAGGACAAGGGACCAGAGGAGGCTGGTTAGAAATAAAATGGTATGTCAGGGGAGGGGCTGTCTAACAGGTTCTGTGTGATTCTAGAAGGACTGTATGAAAATTCTGAACAGTGAACTGAGTGAACAATAAAGGTGCAATGGAAAAAAAAGTGTCGTGTCCTTTTCTTTTTAACTATGTGGTATTTTAAAACTTCCGTCTCATTCCTTTGTCTATATATGTTTTTAATTTTATTTTAAAAAAGAATGTGACTCAGTTAAACCGAGACTGTTTTATTTAGACTGTAGCAGCCCCAGTGATTTTTCAAATGTACTAACTCGAAATTTATTGAGGGGAAAAACTGCTTTTGCCATGCTCTGAACGGCTCCCCGGTGGTTCTCCTGGAGTGTCCGTATCCACGGGCTGGAGATGAAGCTGCCCATTCGGCGGCCGCCAGCCAGAGCGGCAGGCCGCCCTCTGTCCTGCAGCTCCTGCATGCCTCCTGCATCTGTGCTCACTTAGCAGAGCCCAAGAGCGCACTCTGGGCACATTCAGGGCCCCGGGGTGTCTTGGGGGAAGGCTGCCAGGGCCCCTGGGTCCCGGGCGTCCAAGTGCACTGAGCCCACTTCAGCAACAGCAGCGGTAACCAGAGCGACACCAGGCCTGTATACTGTACCAGCGTTTTCCACGCAGCCCATGGGACCCTTGCAACAACCTTGTGAGACCTGCAACCCTCTCCCTACTTTACAAGATGAGGGAAAAGGCTCCAGAAGGCTAATGGACTCTCCCAAGTCCGCAGAGCTAGACACCAGCCAAGTCCGGCCTCTGGCTGCACGTCCACGTGCCGTCAGCACCTGCGTGGCCCTGGCTGGGGGTGTGAGCCCTGCTGCCGCCGAGTCTCACAGCACACACAGCACACAGCTCCCCACCACCCCAGCCTCTCCTCCATCACAGCACGGCCGGCCCGGGAGCACGGCTGAGTGGGTGCGTTTCACCTCTGCCCCGGACATCGACTCAGCACGCCGGGCCTGGCGGCAGAGGGCAGGCATGCCCAGGCAGTGTGGCCTGCTGGTTTGGGGCTGCAAGGTGCTGGTCAACGACCAGAAGATGCCTGGGCCCGAATCCAGTTTCCGTCTCTTACGATCTGGGTGACCGACCACAAGACAGATCACACCAACATCGAACCTGGCCTTCACCTGTAATGGCAGACCACCTGTAAATGCCCTTAAATCCCCTCAGGTGGGTATTTTACGTCACTTTCCTGAGGCAGAAAGTCAGTTAGCAAAGGCCCCAGGGCCGTGAAGTCACGTGGCGGAGTTTTGGGTCCAGGTTCCAGGTGCTGCTGCCTGACATGTAAGCCCCCAAATAAAGAGCCTCTTGGGGTCCAAGGTTCAGTGGAGGGGACGGGGCGCTTCGAAGACTTTCAAGCTCAATGGGAGGGACGCAGACCCTGAGAAGGTGGGGGAAGGTTGGGTCCCGCTGATGCCACAGGGTCGGGTAGGGACAGCTCGGAGACCCTCTTCCTAATATTTGTGTTTCATTTTCTTAACCAGTGAGCCAACTGAGAGGCCCAGATCCAGCCCCTGAGTCTCACCGAGTGCAAGGGCCTCCAGGGATGCCTGGGAAAAGGAGCCGGTAGAGATTTCTTTAAGGGCTGGTGGTCACTGGGGCTGGACCCCCGGCCCCCTCCTGCCTCATGTTTCTGTGCTTTGTACGCAAAGCAAACGCTTCTCAGAGCATCCTTCTCAGCCCCTGCCTTACCCTCAGGAACGCGGGGCCCTAACCGCACAGAGCACAGCTTTGGGGGTGCCCTCTGTCCCCGGGAGGGCCAGGCAGGAGTTTGGGGGGGGGGGTTTGCCAATAACAGAAGGGACCCCATTGCCCCAGCCACTGAGTCCTGCCCTCTCTTTCTGTCTTTTCATAAATCACACGTGCATAGTCACGGTGGAAAAAGTTACAATCTTTAAAAAATTTTATATAATTTTTTATGTTTTTTATTTAATCTTTATTGTACTTTTCCCACTACCATGTACCCCCCTCCCCCAGCCCTCCCCACACTGTATACAATGTAAACTAAAGGAGACAGTCCCCAACACCACCCAGAAGCCACTGCTCTTGATTTTAGGTGTGAAGTGTGTATACCACATGGCCCATCTATCTGTCCAGTGGGACTGTTTTTCTCGAAATTTTAAAATTCTGTTGCCTTCGGCAGCGCACACCCTGTAGGTCACTGTCCTCACATTCTTGATGGCCACCCTCCCTCGACGGGACATTCAGTTGTTTCCCCATAGACTGCAGGATGAGTCTGTTATGTTACACACTATAATATAATGTGTAATATTATAATTCACACATTATGGTATTCATCATAATATCCATGCTGTGAACAGGCATTTTCTCATTAACAACCGTGAATATGCCTCCATGTCAATGCTCCCGTGTGGGCAAAGCACTTGCAATGTCTGTTTGGTATTCCGTACTCGGTACTGTGTACTGTCACCTATTTGCCCGACCTCCTGCTGTTGGACCTTAGGTTACTGTCAATATTTGCTGTGAACGGCTGGGCCTTGCTCTTAAAGCATCCCAGGCATTGTCCTTTGCTTCCCATGACCCCTTGGAGTGCTCTCAGGTGGTGTCCTTTACAACAAGTTTGAGGACAGTGTCTAGTTAACCCACTGTCTCCCACACCACACTGACGATGGGAATCCCCTGGATGCTTATTTAAAATACACATTCCCAGGCCTCTCCCCATATCCCTGCGTGGTATCTCCGAGGGGAGGGTCAGGCAGATTTGGAAAGGTGGATCCAGCTGGAGCCTGATCCCAAGACCCCGGCACTCTGGTGGCTGTGATGGTCTTGGAAAGACCACTCACCTCTTTCAGCTGGGTTTCCTCATGTGTAAAAACCTGATAGTAACAGCTGGGGCCAGGGCATTAGGATCATCACATGGGGCAACGCAGGCGTGGCCCCCAGCAGAATGTCTGGGGAATCGGGCGGGGGAGCTGCCTGTGAGGGACGGGATCAGAGGACTCCTGTGGTCTGTCTCTCTCCCCCACCTTCCCCCCTCCCTCCTTCCCCCTCTCGCTCTTTCTCTCCCTCCCTCCTGTTTTCTCTTCTCTCTCCTCTAAGCTCCAGGGCCTCAGCTCACTCTCCTTTGAATGTCTCCGTCGCCCATGCTCGGTCATAGGGCGCCCTTGTCCCATCAACGCCTGCAGAACATCAGGAAGCTGACCCACCCCCATGTCATCATTCTCACCCAGAAATGATTTCATTGTCCATTTAAGTGCTTTCCCGACAGCTCCACCAGGAGCCCAGACTGGCTACGGTAATGCCACGTGTTGGGAAGAGAAAGTTTCAGAAGCCAAATTCCCGACTCCTGCCCTGAGAGAGCTCTCCTAGAAGACCCTGTGGTCACCGCCTTCCTAAAGGACTTCTGTTATGGGACACCCCCGAGGGCTGGAAGACCCTCTGACATCACTGCATGATGATTCTTTCCTCTCACGGGAAGCAGATGGAAGGGACAGACTGTGAATATTTTCTGTGGTTTGCAAACAAGTCACACAGAACTGTGTGTACTTTATGCAGAAGAAAGCCACATGTGGCCATGACAAGTGAGATCACATAACATTGTAAATACAGAGTCTCCCACAAGACTCTGTAACAGATTTGCTTGTGTGCTCTATTTCTGAAAGAGAATACTGTTTGCAGAAAAAGGTAAGAGTCATGATTGGATGTCTCCACACTGTGGTATAAAGGGTCAGCACGCCTCACCTCCCGACCTGGGACAGCGGCCAGGTGCATAGAGACTTGTCTGCAAACCCCAGGCACCTGCGCTAGGCACCATGGAAATACAACCGGGAGCATATCAGGGACCCTCCTCCCCAGCCCCATCTATGGACAAGGATGCTGAGAATTACATTGTAAAATACTAAGAAATGAAAAGATGAGGAAATTCCAGGGCAACGTGGGGCGCCAGGAAGCACTGACCTCAGATTCAGGAACTTACTTCTGACCTGAGGAGGCATAGGATCGTCCAGGCATAGGGTGTAGGTGATTGAGGGAAAAGTGCTCCCTTAGAGGGAACAGGCCATCAGAAAGCCAGGAAATGAGAGAGGGTGGCGTAGACAGGGGAGTAAAAGGAGTTGAGTGTGGCTGGAGCACCTCCGTGGCGCCCAGGTCAGTCTCTGGTACACAGCAGGCGCTCTACAACCAGTAAAGGGACAAAAGTTACAGCCCCATTTCTAACATGCGTGCTCGGGGGGACAGCGCTCTCCACGTGGAGCACTCTCTCCCCACAGGTTTAGTGGATCCCATTGTTCACCTCAGATGAACAGCTCCCTGTGCCCCAGCCTCCTTCCTGCCCACTCACCCGTCCCGTCTTTACCTCCCGTCTTTACCTGAAGGTCAGAAACAAAGAGCAAGAGCTGTAAACTGCAAGCAGCAGCGGAAGGAGGGCGGCAAGAAGATGAAGGCCAAGCCTTCGGGAAAAAGGGCTCGAAGGCAAGTCATTGGTTCATTCATCCACTCACTCCTTTGTTCCTTCAACAAACACTTGTTGAGCGCTTGCTACCTGCTGGAACCTGGCCAGGGCTACACCAGGAACCAACGTAGATACATGGTCCACTGTCATACAGGGCCATGTCCATGAGGATAAGCCCTGACAAGTGCCCAGACGTGGGTGGCAGAACATTGCAAACCCCTACTCGCCTGGACAGCTAAGGGGTTCCTGTGGAAGTGGCTTTTGCTTGGGGGCCAGGGTGAAACCTGCAACTGGCTTCCCAGGGAAATTTGAAGCATCGTGACCTAGTGTAAGAAGCAGGGGATTTGAAGCTAAGAGACCCCATTTAACCCTAGCTCCCTTACTTACTAGCTGTGTGGCCAAGATTAGGTTGCTTCACCTCCAAAATTCAGTCTTTCTTACGTGGAAAATGGGAGTAACACCCACTGTGCTGGGCAGTTGCAAGAATTTTAAAAAGTCAGCAATGCAGAGCGTGTGGCACGTACACCCTCTAAACTGGAGTTTCTACCATGATCGAACTACAGTTTGAATGTCACTTGCATTTAAAACATTTTTTGTTGTTACTCTGTTACAATTGTCCCATTTTCCCCCTTTGCCATCCTCTGCCAGCCCATGCCCCTCACAGTCCCCCCCCCACTGTTGTCCATGTCCATGGGTCATTTAAGCGTGTTCTTTGACTGATCCCTTCCCCTTCTTTCTACCCTTATCCCCTCCCGCCTCTCCTCTGGTCGCTGTCAGTCTGTTCCATGTTTCCATGCCGCTGGTTCTGTTTTGTTCATTAGTTTATTTTGTTCCTCTTATAGGTGAGATCATATGGTATTTGTCTTTCACCAGCTGGCTTATTTCACTTACCATAATATTTTCCAGTTCCATCCATGCTGTCACAAAAAGTAGGAGTTTCTTCTTTCTTTCTGCAGCATAGTATTCCATTGTGTAAACGAACCACAGTTTTTTGATTTACTGATGGGCACTTAGACTGTTTCTAGCATTTGGCTATTGTAAATAATGCTGCTATGAACATAGGGGTGCATAAGTTCTTTTAAATTGGTGTTTCAGGATTCTTAGGGTATAGCCCCAGCGCTGGAATCCCTGGGTCAAAAGGCAGTTTCATTTTTAGTTTTTTTTTTTTTTTGAGGAAACTGCTTGCATTAACCACAAGCCCTTTTTCTATTTTGGTGTCTGGAAGGAGCTCTCCGCGGTGCTGATTTGTTTTATGTCACCTGAGGCCTCTGTCTGCTGTCAAAAAGATGCATCTTTGCAGCAAGCATCTACAGTCGAAAGGAGCACACACGTGTCCCCCACGAGGTGATCCATCACGGATTTCCCCCATTACTCACTGCTCACGTGGTGGTAAGACACCCAGACTGAAGGAAGAAAACTGGGGAAATACCGGTTACAAGAAGACTATTCTTGAAAAACCCACCACCGTTGGCTTCATGTTCACTGATGTGAGACATCACAGTGAGAATAATGATAGAAAATATAATAACAACAATGTCACGACAGTATAACTAGTATTAAACAGCAAGACACAGAAGCATATGGTAGTTAAGAATGTGCTTTCCGGAGGAAGGACATTGATTTCAGATCCTAGCTGTGTGGACCTTGGGTGAGTTACTCAAATTATCCAGGCATCCTGATCCACAAAAGAGAGTCAACGTGGTGACTAAATCATTAATATATGACAGGCCTTTAGAGTGGAGTGTCTGGCACAGAGGGGCGACTCCATAAACATCAGCTCATAGCAAAGTGGGAAGCACTTGTTAGCACAATTGATAAGCAGCCCGAGTGAGACCTTTTACACGCATCGCTGCCGGCAGCCTGACTTCCTGAAGTGACCAAGTACTGACACAAATCACACTGACCATGTGCCAGGCACTGTCACATACTCTTCCCGTACCATCCCAATTAATAGTATAGAATAGGTTCTCCTTTGTCCTCGGATGAGGACCAGTGAGAATAAATACCTGATTTTGAATCCAAACCCGCCTTATTCCTAAGACTCTGCTTGAATGTCTTGGGGGAAGCTGTCACCATCCAAGAAAGGGCAGGTGTTGCGTGATCCCTTCCTATTCCAGGTTCTATTTGCTGCAGGTGTAGGGGCCACAGGCTTCTGCAACCAGGTTGCCTGAGCTCTCATCTCATCTCTGCCATGTACCAACTGGACCAGGTTGCTTAACGTCTCTGCTTGTTTGTTCATTTGTCAAATGGCAGCAATAAATGCCTGCCACGCAGGGCTGCTATAAAGATTAAATAAGTTGGTAAATGTAAAACACTTAGGATGGAGTTTGAAACATAGTAAATGATGTGTTTGTTCTCTCTACCATTATACAGCGCATTCATGGAGTGGAGGGGGCAACGCTAGTTTGGGCTTTTGTGATTTTGCCCACATTATTCCCTTCTCCTGAAATACCCTTCCCTGCCTTTTCTCTGATGCTAACCATCACCTCTTCCAGGAAGCCTTCCTTTCATGCCCCTAGACCTCCTGAAGTAGGAGTAGTGACCTCTGAGGATACCCACAGCCCAACACTCATCCTGTCCTGGGACCACTCCCCAATGTCTACGACATCAGCATCTTTTCCCAGCTAACAGTGGAGCCCTTGGGACAGACAGGACTTCCCCAAGAGTGCCTGGCCCAGGATGCTTTCAGTACATGGAAGTTAAACTGAATTTATCTGAATTGGAAACAAATCTGCCTTAAAATCCAAAGCAATTTCCCAGCACAGCCCATGGCCTAGGGGGGAAACTATTGCCAGCTACATAGAAATAAAATTAGCAAGATCTACTCCCTCCAGAATAGCCAGCTGAGATTCTGTCCTCTAAACAGAAATTAATTCTGCCCAGAAATAAATCCCCAATGAGCCTCCCACGGAGCCCATTAGTAAACCAGTTACCACTGACAGGAGTTTCTCCCTGTGAGAGTCCCAGTGAGTCGCTGCGGAATTCCTTCCCCCGCGCAGCCGTTGGCCCACGCCTGAGGGATGGCCAGCAATTACAGGAGAGTCCATACGTCAGCGGCGCAGAGTCGGGCTTCTCCGCAGCCAACGGGAAGCTCTTTCTCGTTCCTTCAGACTCTTATTGTGATACAAAGTGCACGCCAGCAAGGGAATACATTTCTCTGCCTCTTCCTCCAATTAGCGACTTTTCTGGCTTTAGCAAAACTTCTGCATACACTGGAGGTAGAGTGCATTCCCTTCAGGGGACCAGGAATCAGGTCCAAATCCCGGCTCTCCCAGGAGCCAGCCATGTGACCTTAGGCAAACAACTTTTCAACTTCCCGGGCTTCCAGTTCAAGAAAATGGGGGGAGGCTGACATGGCTGGATGAAGTCGGAAGTGGCCAGCTCAGCGGCTGCCGTGCTGCAGGCCATCGGTAAACTCCGCGGCGGCCTGAAGTCGTTCCTCCTTCTCCTCTGCCGCGAAGCTCCCACTTTGTTCAGGCTTGGGTGTCCATAGACCAAAGAAGGTGAGATCTTCCCGGCCCAGGACGCGATTCCGGTTTTATACATGCCATCATGGTAATTCTAGTCCCTTTCCATGACTGTTTTTTAGACTACTGTGATTTATGGATACAGCACAGCTGGTTTAAGAACGGATCTAGGACACAATGCCCTGGCCAATGAGACGTGAGGGGAAACGGGTTGGGGGTGGGGAGGGCTTCCGGGAAAGATATCCTCTTCTCCAAAATGGATACCTCAAGGAGTGACCTCAGCCCGGTGGTGTGCGAGGCGGTCCCCTACCAGTACCCGGCTCAGCAACCATGCTTTGGCAGCCGTCCCCGACACTCGTGCCTCTGCAGGAGCCTTGGGATCCAGGTAGGAGGCTGTGGAGCTTTGGTGGAGCCCAGGACCAAGGAGAGTCACGCTGTAGAGGCAGGTTCTTGCCCAGGTGGCAGACTTGCTGACCGCGGTCCTGACTACAGGCCCAGGAACAGCCTCAACCCCTGTGGACTCAACTACAGCCCCAACTGGCCCTGGTTCTGCCATTAACATCATCCAACAAAGGGCCCTACAGGAGTCACGGCTACCCGTGCCCCATGCGCCAGGCCTGCTGGCCTCAGTTCCCACTGTGGACCCTGCAGCGGCTCCATCCCCCGTCACCCACCAGTCCTGTCCACTCAGTGACCAGGCAGGAGACACGCCCATCCATGCCCCTGAGGCAGGCCCCCCAACCAAGGTCTGACCGCAGGTCCTGAAACAAGCCTGTAGCCTGGGTCCGGCCTCACTCCCCTGCAGTCCTGGGGACAATGCCATCAGCCTGGGGGTCTGACAGGAGAGGTCTCTGCCTGCTAATGTCAGTCTGCAAAGACTGGAAGAGGTATTTGATCCTCAAATGCACAGGCACCCACATGAGGACATTCTTTTTCTCAAGTCATTTTATACCCAAGACACAAATCACAACCATGGTGATGATGATATTTGAGCTGATTAGGATTCTTAGTTGCAGACCATAAGGCCCACTCCATCTAGTTTCAATGAAAAAGGATTTTACAAAGATTGTTAGGAACTCACAGACTCTCTCAAGAGAGCCAAAGGCTGGGTCTGGAGGCCACATGTCTAGCAACAGAGCCCAAAACCCCTCGCACGCCCCTCCGCCCCGCATTCAGATCCCATGGCCTCTGGGTACAGGCCCCACAAATGCTGTGCAGGATGCAGCATTTGCTGTGTCTGTGGGGTCACCTGACTCTGAGACCTGGATGCTCTCTCTGCCCCCATCCTTCACCATCCTCGCCAGGAAAGGATTCCACATGGGATCTGCTTCCTATGCTCCCTCCTTCCAAACTGGAGCCTTGCCTGAATGCCTCTGATGGCCCAGTCCAGGCAACATTCCTGGCTTCAAGAATAGCTGGGAAATGGACTTCTGGCTCCTGCTTGGGAAACAGGCACTCAAAATGTGCCAATTGCCTCAAATACAGGAAAAGTGTTCGAACATGTTGAGTTACAGGACAAAGGTTCTTTATACCACCTACTCAGAACCTCGATTTAGCTGGAAAACTCTCTTTGGATGAGATGGCAGTTTGGGGGCCTTATATGCCAACTTCGGGGGTAGTGAGCGGTTGGGTCCCCCGACTAGAAATCTGAAGACCCAGGTCCAGGTCTTGGCTCCATCACTAACCAGCTGGGACCAAGTAACTGCTGGGCTGTTAACGGTGTCCTAGTGAGCCCCCCGGAGACTTACAGGGGTGAGCCTTCTGCATCTGAAGCCCAGGCCCTCAGGCTTCCCGTCCAGGGCTGAGAGTCAGGGGAGCTGGGTTTCAGTCTTGGCTTGGCCACTAATTGCCTGGATGACCTTGAGAATGTCGCAGAGTCTTCTTGGGCCTCAGTGCCCACACCCTTTACATGGAGGGTTCCATCAGTTGGTGACTGGGGTCCTCCCTGCTCCGCTCCTTACCCCCCCAAAAAAATTGTTGTCACATCCAACAACTCTCCAGGGCCACTCTGGTTTCTATCACAATAATTCCCCACTTAGTGTTGTTCCCTTTCGCAAGAATCCCCCAAAAGCAGTTTCCCCAAGGAAATCTGATGCTCAGACATTAGTGAACTTGCACTAAGTACACCCCAAATTAAAAGTGACTGAAAACTGTTTTGCAAACAGAGTGCCACATCACCAATACCTTCAAATACAATGGACTCTCCCCAGAGAGGTGCCACCAACCTGCAGAAGGTGGCTGACCAGCCGACTCATCTACCATCTCCCCGGGGTGCCTTGGTGCCAGCCTCTGCCAGCCCCGCTGGGCCTCCCAGCTCATGGACAGCATCATACTCTACACACCTCCCACATGTCTGGGGAATGCTGTCCACACGGGCTTCCCTGTCCTTAAAAATGCGGATAGAAAAGAATCAGTCACAAAGAATTAGCCAATGGATGTGTGCAGAAGGTCCCAGCCAGGGCCGGGCACTTTGTAGGCGCTTGGGGAGCGTAACTTCCCTGGGAGCGTAACTTCCCTGTCTTCTTTCGGAAAAGCCCTCTGCTGCCTGGATCTCCCTCACTCTGCAGGGGGCTCCCGAGTGCCCCCACCCCTCATCTGTAGCCCCCCTTCTGACCCGTCCTGGAGTCTCTGAGGCTCCTTCTGGCACGAACATTCCAGGAATCCTGCCACACGGAGCTGCTGGGAGTTACTGCAATTGTTGAAATTTATTGCTGCGCTCAAATCATAAAACAGGCTCAGATGGCTTGCTTTAAAAAGGATAATTTTTTTTTACAGTCTCAAAGGTGAGTTTTGCCCTCACCCCAAGGTCCCGCTGCTTGGCCCCTCTTCCCCACTACCTCCACCTCCTCTCTCTCCTTTGCAGGAAGCTGGTCATTTAAAACAAGAAGAAAAAAAGCCACTCAAAGGCCTCCTCTGGCTGCCTTTCCCACCAGCTGCTGTTGCCATGGTAACCCACAGGCATCTGCCTGCCTTTCAGCGGAGCCTCCTCCCCCGGGTGCACTGTCGCTGTGGCAGGCACCATGTGCGTGCGTGCATGGTTGGTCTTTCCCCTGCCCTAGGAGGCCCCAGAAAGGCACATTTAGGGTTCCCCTGTTTGCCCTTAAGTTTCCCAGCCAGCCCTCCATCCTTCCTGCTTTCTCAGTTCTCTCTCCTACCCTCAGGAGGTAGAAAGGATCATGCCCAACAGCTGCTCCCAAAGGGGAGGCAGCCTTCATTCATTTGCTCCACAGATATCTGTGGCTGGCCTGCTGTGCATGGGTACTGTGCCAAGTAGAAGTCCGATAGCACCCCAATGGATGAAGAAGACCCCTCATTTTACAGATGGGGAAACTGAGGTCCAGAAAGGAGAGGAGCCTGCTCAGGTCCCACAGAGGCAGCAGGGAATGCTCAGAACTTGATGGCCAGGTGTCTAGGTGAGTTCTGTGCCTTTGTTTTCATTGGCCTTTGCCAACCAGCAGCCACCCGCAAGCCCAAGCTGTCCACCTGCAAATACAGTGGGACCTTGGAGCCATAGAAATGGCCAGAGCTGGCCCAGATCTGCCCCCCACCTCTTGCTCCGGCTGCAGCTGCTGAGGCTGAGGACCTCCTTAGGTGCATCCTTTTAGCACAACCAAGGCAGGACTTCCCTGCATGGTCCCATCCAATGCAGCAGACTCCCAGGTGTACAAGCATTCTCCTCTGTTCCCCCCCACCCCAGCTGGGTCCTCACCATGGGCACAGCTGGAGTGGTCGTGGCAGCAGCCAGCTCTGCTCCACTTACCCGCCAGACCCATCTGTGGGCTGACGTCGCCTGAGCTGGCTGCTATTCCCCCCAGGTATTTTCTGCTTATTAAAACACACATGCCATCCTCCTCTCCCATACCATGAAGAGGTTTGCTCTGCAGCACAGATTCAACGTGCTCAGGAAAGGGAGGGGAGGAGAAAGGGTGCCCACACACGGTAAACACTAATGTAGAATGCGGCATCAGCTCTGGCTCCCTGGAAGGTGGCTGGTTTGAGAGGCAGATGGATACTAGAAGGCTCTGATCGCTTTATCAGGTATCCTTGAAATGAGCACCCGTTGTTATTTTTTCCCCTTTCAGGGAGGGAATGAGACAGAGGCTAAGTGAAGAACTACTAGGGACCAGGCACCGGGTGCATAGAATCCATTGTCATCGTCAACATCGTGACTACCGCTCACTGAGCACTTACTATGTGCCAGGAGCCGCAACCAGCTCCCTAATTCTAGTGTTCACGTATGCATGCTCCTGCCACCTCCACCGCCTCTCGGGGCTCTCCTGGTCCTGCTCCTCGGGGACAGCACTTTCCTGTCTTTGTGCTGATTCTTTTCCTATTCACGTACACACATGCAGGCAATGAAGGACGCTACTTGATTTGGGGAATCACCTTATTCACGGTCCATGATGGAATGCAGGCTTCTTTTACCACCTCCTGCACGCGCCAGGTACACACTTCCTGTGTTCATCCTCCTGACATCGTCTTTTGTCATTTAATTTATACCAGCAGCCAGCCTGTGTATGTGAACGCAAACCCGAGCCAAGCCCAGCAGCTCCTGTTTTGTTTTCCTTGGTGTGGTGGCCACGAAGACGCACCATGCAGGTCTCCTGCTGCAGGAACGTAACCGAGTGACAGCCCCAGCTGCTGCTGGAACCTGGGTCCAGCTCCACGTTCGCTCTCTCCAAGGCCACGTTCCTGCACCTAATGACTGAGCACAGGCTCATTCCTGCTAAAATCAAACTCCCGATGGACTTCTCTGGCGGGAGAACTCCACATCATCCCGGATGCTCCTTTCTGGGCATGGCGCTGCAGTCTAGATGCCAACTCGCCCAGTCCTCCCTTCCTTCTCTCCCTCACCCTGCATGTGGTCTGAGGGCTCCCCGGTTGCTCTGCCTGCCTCTGTCTGCAGTGTGTCTCCCCATTCAATCTCTTGAACATCCAATTCCTTCTTAGTCTCCTGCTCATCAAACTCAAACTGTTGGTAATTGTTTCTCCCTATACTCTTTGTTTAGTTTTTTTTTTTTTTTTTTTTTTTTTTTTTTTTTTTTTTTTTTTTTTTTTTTTTTTTTTTTTTTTTTTTTTTTTTTATGTCCTCATCTCTAATTCAACCCAGGACTCTCCTGGTACATAAATCTTATCCCCATGAATCCAAACAGACCAGGTGATCTATCACCTAAAGAACCCTCCCCTGGAGCCTTCAGACCTGCCCCGACCTGGACGGACCTCTCTCCCCCTGCCACACAGCTGCCGTCTCTGGAGCGTCCTTGACCGGCCTCCTGGCAGATTTCACTCACGGCTTCCTCCTGCTGCCCGACCCCCGCCTACCACACTTCCTGGCTTACCTACCTGGCTCACTCACCACCCACCCCTCCTCTCCGTGCCACACATCCTGCAGGGCGACAGCTCTGTTCTCCCTCTTTTCCTTCTCTGCAACTGCTTATTTTAGGGCTGCTGTCCGCCTCAACAGGTCCTCAAATTTACTTAGCACTTAACCCTGATTTTCTTACCTTTTTGCCTTTCATTCTACTTTCCAAGAGGTTTTTCAACTTTAACTTGCTACCCCTTGATTGAATATTTAATTTCTGCTCTCGTATCATATCATATTTCCCAAGGTCTTCTTCCAGTCTTGGAACAATCCTTTTTATAGCATTTCCCTGGTCTTAGAATGAATGCTCTTTTCTATCACATTTCCCTCTTTTTAAAGCATTGTTCACTATACAAGAAGCTGTTAGTGGTACTAATTGTTCAGACCAGCAAGACTAATTTATTTGAAGATGAGTCTGAGTGGCTTTCCTTCCTTTCAAGTGGCCTTTTCTTGTTTTGTTTTGATGGCTTTCCTGTTGAGTGGGTCCTCAACATTTCTGGGCTGATTGGTAGTACTCACACGTGCTCACTCAAGGGCTGACGGGAAGTCTTAGAGAGCAGTGGGGGAGCTTGTTAATGGTGCTCCTATCAGGCCATTTCCCAGGGAAATCCCAACCTCAGTATCTTTAGTTCTTTTCCCCTGGGCTGATTAAGCTTCCCAGGAAGACTCCTCATTTCTTTCTGAAGCCGATGGAGGAAGATAATCAGGGTGTTCAACTCATCAAGCCATACCCAGCCAATTTCTAGAACAGATTATATTGACAACCCCTATTTCTATGTGAGAGAATTATTTCCAGCTATAATCATGTACGGATCAGTATTAATCATGTTAAATTTCTTCTTTAGCGTTAAAACAAACAGTTAATGGTTAAACAGAGGAATAAATTTCAATTTTAATGATATGTAAATTCAGTAAAATATTTCATGTAAACTAAAATCTGCACTTGGCAAACACATCTGCATTCAATTCACTCTCTGATTTACCAATACAACAATGAATCGTTAATACAATTGCAGGGGGTCACACAGAATGACAAGGGTGAAGTAATCCAAGTTGTTTCTTTACCTTGACAACCACTGTGCTCTCAGGTTGATGTGTCATCACCTTTACAAATGCAAGTGAGACCTGCCTCACACCCCAAGAGGCTTGAACAGATCGAAATGTTAGCAACTTCCTCTCCAGCATGAGCATTGCTGAGTCTGCAGGTGATGGGCGTTCTTCTAATTAACTCCCAGGGAGAATCAGACAGAAAGGAGGAGCAATGAACACAGTGCTGGATTGAAGCTTACATCTATTCTATTCCAGTTCATTGAAAACCACAGTTACTTAGAACAGAGATCAAAAAAGATTCTTTGGTTTGAAAACAATACTTGTTCTAATATGTGTGAGGTGGCATACCACCTTCTAATCAATGTTATGATTTTCGTGAAGTTCTGGACAGATGTGTGCACTTGTCTCCTGCTCCCACGGCAGACGCTTCTGCCGCCTGCCCGGCTGCTTAGCAGACTTCCGGCAAGCAGCACTCACAGACACCCCCTCTTCCAGCGTGATCCTCGATGCCCCAAGTCCAGAGCTCCTCTCCTTACCCTCCCCAGAGAACAAGGTCCCCATCTTCCACTGGAGCAGGAAGGGAACATGCCCAGGGACATGAAGTGGCAGAAGGAAGCTAAAAATCTGCTTTTTGAACTTTTACCCCATCCTTCTGTTTTCAGCCCCAATCACTCTGACTTCCAACAGCACAGGAGACCACTTCCAGAGTCTCTGGGTGTTTTGCAGTGCTCATCCATAGTTTCTCAGGCTATTTGTTGAGGACGCAGAGCCTCCAGTTTGCTTCACCATTTACATCTTGATCATCTGCTTTCCAGTTTTCAATTCCAGATTCCAAATTTACTGGGATTTCAGAAGGGAGCAAAGCTGCACACATGTTCAATCTGCCATCTTTAACATGTCTTCGATATGCATTATTTAATTCAAATTTTACTATGAAAAACGAGGAAACTGAAACTCAAGTTCGCACAGCAGTAAGTGGTAAGAGTGGGATGCAGGTGAATAAGACAACCTCTCCGGCCCCAGGAGCTGCCGGTCTCAGGTGGACAGGTGGGTAAACAGATGGTCTTTGTGCAGTATGGTCTGAGCCGGGACAGAGGAGACAGGGCCATGTGAGAAAGTTCAGGGAGAGCCTTCAGTGCAGGTGACAGGGTCATCGATAGCTCCCCCAGGAGGGAACATCTGAACTGAACAGTGAAGGAGGAGCAAGACTTTGATTCTTAGACCTGTTCTGTGCTGAGAACTGAGGCATCAAGATTTGGTTCATTTATTCATCCACCCATCCAAACTAGCATTTAGTAGCTACCACCATGTGGGTGCTGGACAGTCCCCAGCACATCATGTCCCCTTGGATTCTCGGCTCTTCCAAATGGCCCCAACCAAAGCAGTCCACTTTTGGAGGCCATCCCACAACCTTGATGGAGCAGCTCTGGCACCAGCTCACTCTGCTTCCACATACTTGCAAATCTCCCAGACCCACCTGATTCCCAGACTCCCAAATGGCCTGTGTGGAACAGAAGCATCACAACCAGATTTCCATCAAATCGCTAGAAAGCCCCTCCCTCCCCCTCTGAGCATGGAAGGTTACGCAAGGGCACATGGAAGATATTCTGATGAAATGGTGAGATGGTGTGGAATTCATTGTCTGTGACAGCTGAGCCCAGGACAGATAATCCTGGAGGAAGCGTCACAACTGACTTGAATCCCTGCCCACGGAGAGGGGATCCAGAATTCAGAGCGTGACCTTGAACACAACTTCAGTCTGCTCCTGGATGGAGCACTCACTCTGCATAATGAATTGGGAACGGATAGCTTTGTGACTGACAGGCTGGCAGCAATTAATTATCTTAGTGTTTGTTCCAGGTTCTGAGGATGTGCAAAGTGATTAAAGAGGGGTTTGGGAAACAGGGACTTATTTGTTCTCTGCCCCCTAATTGTTTGCTAAATGATTCACCATAATGACGTATCACATCTTCACATTCCCCCAGGCAACACTTGCATAATGTGCAAGTAAAACTGAAATTCCTAATGTGTAATCATGATGGCGGTTGGGGGTGAGCCGAGAAATTCCACAAGGCACGGCACACGTGACCTGCCAGTCCCAGGCTCCCATCTTACAGAATAACTTGGACAGTAGCTGGTGTGGCGCTTCAAAGCAGTGTGGTTAGGGTGCACGCGTGTGACATGAGGCAGTAAGTTAGCTCCAGTGCCACCAGGAGGCTGGGTTCTAAACCTGGTATAGCAACACTGTCTCTGAATGCAGGAAAAGAATTTGAGACACAGAGTCCAACTGAACCATTATGGGTCTTCCTGAGCCAAGTGCCCTGACCTGTCCCCCAGTTTATCAGCTGGTGGGCCCCAAGTTTCCTTGGGAAAAAAAGAACCAAATCCTGAGCTTTCTCTCCTCTTCTGATGGGGAAGGACAGTCACTTCACCACTCACCCTTCCCAGCCACTGCTGGGCTCAGCTGGTTGAGGTGAGAAGTAATGAAGAGTTCCCAGGACAAAAAATGCCCAGAAACCCCCATCTGGATTCCCAGCTTCTCTACCATCAGCACCATGGACAGCGGTGGTTCTCTCCCCACCCCCACCCCCCACCCAAAGACTGGGAGATACCACACGAGGAAAGGCCTGAAAGGCAGCCTTGGAATCCATTCTGTCCTTTGACAGACAAAGACGCTGAGGCCCAGGGGGCACAGGGGATTGTCTAGCATCAAACGAAGCCCACTTGCTCAGAAAAAGCAGGATCCAGCCTCCCTGCTCTGTGCCAATCTGGGACACTGCCCCTCTGCCTAGACTCAGGGTTCCCTGAAGGCAGGGCAGTCCCCAACTCCTGTGTCTCTCCAGAACCAGCACAGGCCAGGGGCAGAGGATGTGCTCAGTGGACACAGCTGTGACTCCTCTGCCGATCCAAACCCTGCCAGGAGCATCCCCACAGCCAGGCCCAGGCACCCATCCCGGGAAGGTGGCCCAGCCATGTCTGAAAAGACACCCGTGTTGAGAGCTGGCATCACCATTTCACACAAGCAAACCTGTGTCACTGTGGCTTGTTTCAACCATGTAAGTTGCCACTGCAATAAGACTGGGGATTATGAATTCATGTTCTCTGACTCCTTAATCATGCCTGGCACATATATCTGTAGGGAATCCACATGCAGTGCTGTCTGGAAGGAGAGAGAGAGGAACAGTTGGAGGGATGGAGACTTAGACAAAGACACTAACTGTGAACACTGTGCATCACTGAGTCACTACAATTGTTCTGTGGCCCGCAAAGGAAAGAGAAGCCCCTTGAGCAGGCAGGGCTCCCTGGTCAGAATTAGGACTGTGCCTTCTTTCGTCTGATCAAAACGAGAAAGAAAACATGATGATTCCCAGCTGGTTTTAAATCAGTCCCCCGACCCCCAAACCCAGAGCACAGGACAAATTTTGATTCTATTAACCTTCCTTCCAGTGTAGGTTCTGGGCAGCACCTTTGCATCTACACCTAAGTTGCTGGTTGTCACTTGTCTTTGGCGGAGGAACACGCTACTCAGTCAAGCTTCATAGCAGGAGGCTTTACACCACATTTGCAGAGCAGTCCCCGTGAGTCACAGCAGGTGCCCAGGCCTCTCCTGCAGACGAACTCCTGGGTGCACACGTGCAGGAGCTGACCACCTGAAGGACGACAAAGTTGGGAGAGGCAGGTCTTCCCCCGCCTTTGGGATACTCCCACCTGTAGTCAAATAAAGGTCTTCTGGCTCCAGAGAGGAAGTGTGGTTTTGTAACACCGATTGACTGTATTTGGTTCCTATTGGAGACCACCGTGGCTCTGCATGGCTCACCAAATCAAGTCCAGGCTGCTTAACCAGGCTGCTTAACAGCAAGGCACCCAGGTCCGGACCACCCCACCTTAAGCTTGCGTCTTACACCATCTCAACCCATGTCTTTTGCTCCAACCCCCAACCAAGCCACTCAGGCACACATAGCATGGCCATTCAAGCCACTTACCCTTGCCTCTGCTCTTCCCTCCTGGGGGTGCTTCTCCACCCTTCCCTTCCCTCCTCTGGCTCCCCAGTCAGCTGGAGAGTCCCAGCCGTCGTTCAGGACCCCAGACGGAGTCATCCTTCACTCCCCTGTCCCCTGGAGGTGGGCCCCATATGTCCCTCCACCAGCTCCTGTATTAAAGCGATTTATTTACTCCCTCCATTTGGTTGTGGATCCCGAGGACACAGCCTGTGTGACGGACACTGTCACTGATTGGCCGACAGCCCCTCCATTGCCCATCCCCACCCTGTACAGCAGGATGAAATCTGAGCAACGGTTGCAGCTCCAGGGATGGGCACGCGTTAGCCCAAGTACTGAGATGAGCTCATCCTCACTAGAGGAGATCAGTCATGAACCTGTGGCTAAGCCAATCAGTGCATGGCGTTGCCCTGGGGGTGGTTGTTGGTTCAGGAGCAGGCACGGGAGGTGGCCCAATCAGGAGAAAGACAGGGGATGTGTCTGTAGAGTCGGCGAGGAAAATCAGTATCTATCTATGTATCTACCTGTTATCTATCTATCTCCATCTGCACTGGCCATGAATGGAGAAGCACACTGGCCCAATGGCCCCTCGGCCACCAGAGCCAGACCCCGTGAGTCTGCAGCACTGTGGGTGCCAGAAGAGAGAGACAGGAGAACCCGCATCCCTGATGTCACCCGGAGCCTCTGCAGCCTCCCCTCGTGGGCTTCTGATGCCGCCAGCAGCGCCTTTCCTGGCTGTGTGCGCCCGTCTCAGCCGGGCTGTCTGCCACCCACCGGTAAAACCCCCTAACTCACACACTGGGTCCTAGCCACCTTTGTATCCCGCGCCCAGCTCCTGGCAGGAAGCGGCTCAGACACAAAAGTATCAGCTTTGAGTGCTCAAGTTCCGTAGCTGACTAAAAGGAAACGATGAATGGGGAAGAGAGAAATCAGCTGAGGGCGGTGAGTCCGGCCACCACCCCAGGTGGGGATGGACCAGTTGGTAACGACCACCTCACCCAGGTTCGACAACAGAGCCAGCACATACCCGGATCCCCCGGCTCCACGGCCCGGCTTCTCTCCACCCTCGGTCCTGCCTGGTGGCCCAGACCCCACGAAGGGCACTCCGAGGATGCCCTGGGTATTCTACATCCAAGGAGCTTAATCAGGAAATGCTTTAAAGGTGTACTTTGAAACTGGCCCAAATACTAGTTTTTCATATTCTTCTTCACGCATCAGCATCACATAAAAATATGAAACTCCATTATCTTCACAAAACAACCAGGCTTATCTTCCCCAGGCCTCTGCTGATCATTATCACCGTGTCAACATTGTTTTTATATCTTTGTAATCAATATCTCTTCCTGCTTCCTGGGGTTTTTCACTTAACCCTTCCTTCCACAGGCAGGTCTCGTCTCCTCTGTATAATCGTCATATTTATCGCCTGAAAGTCTGTGTCCCTTTCTACCATGAGGACAGCTTGGCTTTGCAGCCTCTGATGGTTGGCCATGCGGGCTGTCTGCAGTTTTCACTGGACTAATCCAACTGCATGGGAAGAGGCCCTCAAGATGCTACCTGGCCAGTACTGTTCTTTCAATGACCCCCGGAGGGCAGAATGAGAAGTGGGGACCCTAGGTACCTGCCACCCATTTCTTTCAATCAGGGTGCGTTTTTTGGGGTGTTTGTTTGTTTGTTTTCTGAGGACTGAAACTCAACTCAGGCCATCAGAGGTAAAGGAAGGGGAGTTTGCTGTAGGGACAGAGCAAGACAATTGGGAATCAAGAGAGTCCCCCCAGGGGACCTTCTATACATTATTTCTGTCCTCTCTCCCTCTCTCTCTCTCTCTCCCCCTCAACAAGTCTCTATGACTGCCAGACCCCAAGTCCACACTGTCCTTATGGTCCACTGTCCATCATCAGTTGACCCTGGGCTGATATTCCCAGGGGATTGTGCTCATTTGTGGCCAGAGGTGGGGTGGGAGGTATCATGTGTCATAAACCTACCTGTCCACTTCTGTCTCCTCACCCAGGACATAAGGTAGGACAGTTTTCTTCAAAAGCAGCCCTCCCAAATTTGCACCCAACTCCTCCATCCGTTGCTCTCTGACCTCAGGAAAGCCATGCCTCGGTGGTGAGCTCCCTGTCACTGGACACATTACACTCAAGCTGGAAAACATCTACGGACTGAGCCTCGCTGACCTCAGTGGGACATTTAACAAACACCAGGCATGGTATCAGCACTTTACGCGGACCAGACGCTGACACACAGTAGCCAGAGTAACGCCCGTTGGAAGGAGACATCACTCACGTTGGTCAAGTCGTGAGATGAGACCCTTGGGGCTGTGACGAGGCGTGGGTGTGAGCAGAGTGGAGCACTCACGCGTGCCGATGCGTGTGAACCGGGTGGCAGCCTTTCTGGAGAGCAGTGGCCTGGGTGTGTCTCTCGTTGGTGACCGGTGACTCCACTTTCACGTTCAAACCCCAGAGAAACGCCCCACGGCTCCTCATGGACCGCCAGAGAAGTCCATGCACTGCCACTTACTGCGAGTAACCTGGCTTCTGTCACCGCCAGGGACGGGGACGGGGGGAAGAAAAATAAAACATCATGTCATGACAGCCCTTGATTTCAAACCCGGAATGTGGAGTGACAAATGTGAGGAGAACAGAATCTAATTTATTATCCATTTTATAAATGACACACAGATACTCTCAAAACATCGCTGTGTCAGTTTCCTGTGACATGCATGTAAATAAACGTTTGGAAAAACATCCAGTGGGTGAGAATGGATGTGCATGAAAGGAGAGGACAGTTGGCTTGGGAATAGAGGGTAAAGGGGAAGAAAAATTGAAAAGGAATGATAGGAAATCAAATAGGAATCGCTCCAAAATCTTAACCGCCTGGGGCTTCTGAGAGGACCTGCAGACCCCAGAGCAGCCTGAAGGGGGCGGTAAGGAGCTGCGTCTCCGCCCGCCCGGCCATTTCCCCCCTCACCCCCCCACCCCCCCAGCAGCGGGCATGTCCAAACCCCTCTGCCGTGCCAGGGTGCCACATCCTCTCATTTCCACTCTTTTGCCCATGTTTGGAATATTTAACAAACACTCAAAAACCGTCTTGGCATTTAGGAAAGGATGCAAACAGCTTAATTTTCACATTTTACTTCTCCCCCAGGTCTGGTGGCAGTAGAAGCCTAAGGGGAAAGGGAGTCACCCAGGGGGCCCCCAACTTTACAGGACCAGTATTTTTAGGGCACAGCTCCCTCTGTCTCCCTTGGAGGCAAAGCTCAGCGCTGCCCCGCCCCTTGCACAGAAGCGGGGGCTCCTGCTCCAGCCCCCACCTGGCTGAAGCTGAGGCCTAAGACAGGATGAGGGTTGCGGTAGGGCAAATGAGAGCCCCTTCTTCAGAAGATATTTGCCCACCTGGAGCCTGTGAATGGGACCCCGTGGAGCCCATTCCTGCTCTGCACCTCTCCAGTTAAGACCACCTTGGGCAGCAGAGAAGAAAACACTGGAGAAAATGGTCCCCCAAGTCCAGTCCCTTCATCCCAGGGCCGTGAGAACCCTGCTGCAGTCAGGGCCTACCCCTCAGCCAGGTGTGCAAGGCCTTGCTGACCGGAGACCCCAGTCAACGCCCACCGCCCTGCCGCTTCTCCGGAGAGGGATGGCAGGCCTGGCTGCGTCTGCCCTGCTCCGGTACCCTGTTCAAAGGGCACGTGTGCATGGAGACATCTGCGCAATGCCGGCCGGTTTGGGCCTGCGTGGGTGCTGCCGCCTCAGACAGCTCTGTCCTCCCACGCGAGCGGCCGCGCGGGGGCTCCTTTTCGTGGGACGGACTGTACCCCCAGGCATGGGATCGCTAGGTTAAGGTTCACATGCATTTTTCACTGAACAGATGCGGGCAGTTGGCCTTCCTGAAAGGCTGTGACGACTCCCCCCCCCCCCCCACAGGGCACGGGACAGCCCTTCCTCCCCGGCCCTCTGGCAGCAAGGAGAGCTCCTGAATTTTGCCAGGGTCTGGAGGGAAAAGTGACCGTTGTTGTAACTTTGATTTGCATGTTCTTGACGGTGGTGAATTTCCATATAATCTCTGGCCACTGGGACTTGCTTTTGTACGCAGCGCAGCGTGGCTTCATTTAACCCTTTTCTTACTGTGTTTGTTTTTGTCGAATTTTAAAGCACTGTGTATATATTGTGTCTATGTTAGCTGGTGCCTGTGTGACAAATATTCTTGCCAAATCTACCATTTATATGTTCACGTTTTTCATGAGGACTTTGACCCTGTGTGTTTTAAAGTTTTACGTGCCCGCCTATGTCTGCTCTTTCTTTGGTTACATGCAGGGTTCGGGTCTTGGTGCCGGAACATCTCTCCCTCCCTCCAGAACACACAGAGTTTATCTCACAAATTTTTATCTTTTTAAAACAAAGTCTGTAACCCACCTACATTTTTTGTATGATGTAAAACCGAGATCCAATTTCGTTTCCTTACAAAGGGACAGCCGACTGTGTCCGCGTCATCTGTTCAATAGTCCCTTTCCCCACCGTGCCGAGCCACCATCGTGTTGTGTATTGAAATCTCTTACTGAAGATATTTCTGTCCCCCCACCCAGTCTATTTATCATTCCTGTCCCAGCACAGACTGGTGCAGTGGCACAGGCTTTGTAGGACAGTCTGAGGTCAGGGGAAGCGAATCGTTTGCTCTCCATCTACACCTTGGATGTGTCTGGCGGGTGGTCTCTTCGCAGGTCCATCCCCGTTTGGTGAGTGTGTGGGGACAATGACCAGCCCCTTAGTTTTCCATATGCATTTATAGATTATATCACTCAATAACAAACCCCAGAAATAACACGCACTTTGAAATTTTATTCCACTTACATGTTTGTTTTAGCAGGACTCACGTTTTTACGATGACATATCTTTTTCTACCTCGCCGTGTTCTTTCATTTGTTAGATCTTGTCTTCCACCCCTCAACGAGATTGTCTAATGTTCTTCCTGTGGCCCCTGTCCTTTCTTGTTATATTCGTTTCTAAATATTTTAGAGTTTTTATTAGCACTGTAAATGAAAATTTTCACCCTATTTCCATATTATTGGAAGAGACAAAGCGTATTGATTCTCGTATTTCATCTTGTAACCATTCCATCATTGCCATTCTCTTCATTCTGAAACATTTAGTGCCGTCTTAGGCGTAGCTTTTCAAACACAGCCCATGGTCAGACTTTACTTTTTTTAACCCAATATGAAGGTCTCCGCCTCTGGGGGTAAACCCAGCCACTGGTGTTTAAAGACTGTACTCTATTCCTTAAGTTTACTTTATGTGTATTATTTGTTTCTTCCCCCTTTCATTTTTCTGCTTTCAAGTCTAAGTCACATGATCACGGCACTACGATTTGTTTTCTTTCTTCCCATTGTTCATGTCGGGTCTTGGAGATATTTTCACCTTCCTCTTTCTCCTTGCCCTCCCCTGCCCACCCCAGAGAAGACCGTGGGGGTGTTCTCGCTTTTCCCCCTCCCCCACCACTCCCAACTCTTAGGTTTCATTGAGGTGGTTCAATATACTTTCAGTCAAGAACTGTGTGGGATAATCTGCCCTTTCTATTCAAGGGTCCTTGCTGAACAAGCATATTACACCACCCCAGACAGAATAAGCCTGAACTTATTCTTTTATCTTTCATTATACACACATATGTACATATTTATTACACATCACTGCTCACCATTGCTCCCCCCTCTTCATCTCCCCCATTTTGAAGTCTCTCTTTGAATTTATTTATTATTCAACGAGCATCATTAGCAAGTCATTTTTCAGGTGGGCCATATGGGTATGTACTTCTGGGGAAGGATGTCTTTGGTGGAATCTGGGATTTGGTGTCTCAGTTCTTCTCACTCAGCGGTCTGGAGATGCTCCGCCACTGTCTTCACGCTCCGCTAACGCGAAGGAGGAGTCCGACGCCTGTCAAATTCTTTCTGCTTTGTACATAAGTTGTTCTTCCTGCCAGGAAGCTTGTAAGAGCTTCTCTTTATCCTTAGAGTTTGAAGCCCAAACTCGAAGGCAGGCTACGCCCGAGTCTGAGTCTTCTATTGTCAGTCCAATTGGAAACTTGGTGAGGCGAACAGCGGGAGACGGGAGAGAAGGACCCAGTCAGGGCACGTGTCTCCAGAGTCTCCTCTTTATCGTTCCTTACATTAAATATTAGTCAGCACAGAGAGATGAACAAAAGGGAGAAGCATCTTGCAGTTCATCAAGATGTGAAGAAACTTGGGACTGATGTTTATTGAGCCTCTGCTATGTGCCTACAGACAGACATTGATGCTTTGGGGCATTCTCTCATTTCACAGCCCGCCCCCCCCAACCCTTGCCATCAAGCTTAGAATTAGATACATTTACACGCAATCGTCTTAGTCAACTCAGGCTGCTATAACGAAATGCCATGGGCTGAGTGGCTGAAACAGCAAACGCTTCTTTTCTCACAGTTCTGGTTGCTGGTAAGTCCAGGATCGAGGTATTGGCTGATCTGGCTGTTGGTGAGGGCTCCCTTCCTGGCTGGTAGGTGGTCACCTTCCTGCTGTGTCCTCACATGGTGGAGGGAGAATGTGCTGGGGTCTCTTCTTCTTCCACCCCACGAATCCCGCCATGGGGACCCCACCCTCATGGCTTCATCTAAATCTCATCATCCCCAAAAGCCCTACTTCCAAGTACCATCCCATTTAGGGTTAGGGTTCGAGGGGAACACAAACATTCAGTCCACAACTCAAATAACAGATGAGAAAACAATCATACATGAGAGACTCAGGTAGATTAAATACATTGCTCCAAGTCCAACAGCCAGAACAGCAAAGATGAGATTGAAACTGGGGTCTCCCTTGTTCCCAAGGTCATGATCGTTGCGCTACACCAGGTTGAGCACAGACATTCTTCTTAGAATTTTTCTTAAAAAAACCCACAACAACAATGCGCTCTCCAGGGGTGCCTGGTCATTTCACACGGCGTCCCAGCATTCGCTTCTCCCCGGGGGGACTCTGCCTGGAACGAACCTGCGGCTCCTGAGCAGCAGCGGAAGCCATTTGCTCCTCTGGAATCTGCCGGAACGAAGACGGGCTGGGGTCCATCTGTGCATCTGCTTGATTGCTCTCCATGCCGGGAGTACCAGCCCGGGGAAGCATCTCCTTGGGGAATGGGATGAAGCTGGACAAGGAAGGCAGAGAGGCTGGTGGCTGGGGGTCAGCGGGACTCCGCTCTCAGCAATGTGGACCTGGCACACACCCACACACATTTGCACACGTGTGCACATGCATGCACAGACACCCCCATTCACACGTGCACACATACCCAATGCACAATTTAATACCTTCTCCAACTTGAATGTATGCTGGACTATTTTGTAAAGCAGCTTTAACATGAGAATAAAGAAGAAAAACTTCCCAGTAATGCCTTTGTATAAAAAAACCCTGTCTCTCTTTTAACTCCTGACTTCTCATGTTGCACAAGCAGCTTTATGTTGGCAATAAAGAAATGGAAACGGGGAGCGGCCGGCCAGACTCCTCACGCCCAGCCTGCCGCTTTGTCTTAATCCGCCCCCCCCTCCGCCGTTCCTCTGCATCGCTTATGCAGATGAAGAAATATTGGCACAAAGCTCCAGTCCTGTTTCACTTAGTTTTCTCCTGTGTGGCAGATTATTTTCAGAGTTATTGTTCTGCTCTCAGCCAGTGTTTATTTCATTAGGTGGAATTTTCTAATTCGCTGTGTTGTGTAAACATCCCTGGTGTTTTTTTAGTTGCTTGCCAATTTTTTGCCACCATAAATCACAGCGCAGAGCACAGTTTCATGAAGCGGCGTTCTACCGTTTCTGGGGTGTTTCCTAAGGATGATGGAGGGGTTGCTGAGTGGTGGACGGGAGAGAGAGAGCTAACGCTGTGTTTTATAAGCTTCATCTCTGCAGGGCCCCAGGGGAAACCCGGAGATGGTGCACTTGGCTCACAGGAAAGCCGGAGCCCGGAAGGTGGACTGAGCCAGGAGGGTGCCGGCAAACCCACCTGTGCTTTAGCCAGGACCTGCCTTTCGTCTCCAGTACGTTAGACTTCAGCAATCAGCGTCTTCCAATGAGCAGGGCACTGCCAATAGCATGTTTGAAGACCAGAGGTCACAATCAGCCCCAAAGATATTTCTGTTCAGCTCACACCCCTATGTTAATGCAGATTTTCACTCATTTAGTAACCCACGAATGGGTGTTACCATTCATTTCATTATTTATTCTTTTTTTTTTTTGAAATTTTAACAAGGCCCAGCTGGCATCAAAGGTAAAAACGTGAACAGCAAGACTCTGCTGAAGGGGACCCACAGAAGGAGGGGAGAGAGACGCGCCGGAGTGCTGATCGTGGTGAGGAAAGCTCATAAGTCACCCGTGTGTCATCTCCTTTCATCCTCACAAGAGCCTTCTGGGGAGTTCCCTGGGATACCCTGATTTTACAGAGGAGAAGACTGAGGCTTGCTTAGTAAAAGGTCGCCTTACCTTTTACTAAGTGCCAGGCTGGACTCGAACTGAATCTCCACCCAGAGTGTGAGCTCTCTACCTCCATCTCTTAGAGAGAGCACCGGTCGAACCTCACGACAAGCCCTGTGCAGTGTACAGTGGGGTGTGGGAGCCTCAAGAGGCAGGGCAAGGTGGGGGGGCCCAGGGAGGGGGAGTGGCTCCAGCAGACCCG
>PVJI01009473.1:0-65268 GCA_004026765.1 Micronycteris hirsuta | reverse complement strand
GGGTTGTTTCTTTGTCTTCCCATTGTTTGTGAGACTCTTCTTGCTAGCCTCTGTTTCTTAAATTAATCTGTCGAGTTCTCTGGAGTATCAAAGTTAATTTTGTTTCACTGTCTCTATTTTTTGGACTGACCCCTGTCTGGGGCTGACTCTGGTCCTCTCACAGCTCCAGGTTTTAATGTCTCACCATATGAATGTTCAATTTCCCCTGTAATCTTGGGCATCAATCATCATATGTGTTGGAATACTGCTGGGTTTTCGCCCCGTTCCTCAGAAAATCAACCAGTGGGTAGGAGGACGTAAACTCTGTTCCTCCTATCTCGCCGCCATCTTCTGACCCCTCCTCTATATTTAATTAATTTACTTATTTATTAATTCATTTATTTATTTTAGAAGATGAAGTGTGTATGGTGCATCCTTTCTGGAGACAATTTTGATTACTGTTCTTTTACATGCAGTTATGTGCAAGGGAAATATAAATTAAATGAATACGACGTAATTAAAAAATTGTAATGAAGCAAACAGACTGCAGAACTGAGAACAAAGTAGGGAAATCCTCTCTTCTTCCCAAAGGTAACCCATGTTAATCAAATTCTTACATTATATCTGGACATTCAAGAACCTCACTCGCAATCTGAACACCTATGTTTTGTGTCATTTTGATGTAACAGAGCTGGAGATTCTTTGCATTTATAACATTTACAGTTTCAAATTTTGTTATTCAAAGAGTATTAAGGGATCAAAAGCTGAGTCTTCTGAAAGATTTTAATTGAGCTAGTTAAAGAGTCAGAAAACAAAGCAAGCTGCAAACTGTGGGGAAGAATTCAGCCTTCTCTGGTTGGCTTAAGGGACAGTTAAACAAAATAAAAAAAAAAAACTTTAAACACTATGATTCATGCTTTCAGAAAAGATGGACAGCATATTTTCATTAACTTTTACTCTTTAATAGGTTGCCAAGCTGAAAAGTAAAACACATACCTACACATACACACACAACTGGAAGCAAATTCTTTGTTTCTTTTTTTTTTTTTTCAGGACAGAATGTGTATAATCATATAGTATTGATAGTTACAGAAAATATTTATTTTATATAATTGTGCATAAGTAGAGTTGAAAGTACTTCTGATATATATCACTGGCATACTTACGCATATGAAATATATCTAATTGATGTTTGTGAGGGAAAAATGTCACTTTTTAAAAGAAATCTCTGATAATGGCTAAAACTGTCTACTTACTATTAACAGACAAATCTTAATAGAATTACACAATGCTTCCATTGCAAAAACCAGATTATATTTCCTAAATGTCCTCAACTTTTTCAAATATTTGAGGGCACATTCTGTTTTGTTTTGTGTTTGCTTTGGTGACAAATTGCTAATTGTATTCACTTTTAAATTCAGTTTTTCAAGTCAAAGAAATCTTGTACTTGACCCTTTTGGAGATGCGATGACCCTAATAAAGTATTTTACAACTTTCACACTATCCTTTAAAGTTGTAATGTCAAGAGACTACTCATCTCTCTGTAAAACCTGGAAGTTGCTCTCCGTAACATGGGTATTCACTTTTCTTCTGTTTACTAAATCGCCAGACCTGCATTTTCTGATTTTCATCTCTAAACTCCTAAATTTTCTACTCGGTCCCTTGGTAGAGCATTCTCAGCATTTTGCAATAGCAATAAATTACATATATGAGTTTATTCGTGAGTAAAATCTTTGCAGATAAGGAAATATGAGCGTTGATGTTGACCTTCCAATTACTTTCCTTCCTAGTGAGGCTGGGTTTTCTCTGGGTTTTGAGTAGCAAAGCAAACGGGGCAGAACTTTCCTGTCTCCCAGTCACGCCTACATCCCTCCACCTGAGTCTGAGGAACAAAATTAAAATGCGTCAGCAAAACATGTCTCCCAAAGACATGTTCTGAAAGCACTGCAGGCATATTTCTGAAATTCATTTTAACTTTTACATGAGAAACCTCTATGCTATATATTTTTGCCATTCCTCTCCATTTCTACTCTTTATATTGCTAGGTACCCATTCAGCTGGTCACAACACAAAGTTAAAACACACACACACACACACACACCTACAGCTAAAATTTTATATGAAAAATAAGTTTGACCTTTCTTTTCCCAAGTGCCACCAACACGAAAGCCACAATGCACATCTCTTGGGTAGGTCAGGTCATTTATAAGGACCACATTAGCGTGGACACGAGGAAAGGAACAGGAAGGTAGAAATGGCATTAGCACAGGAGGCTATATTTCCACTCCTCGTATATTTTTGTGCTGTGTTAAACACTCCTGCCATATTTAGGCCCCTCTATCATTACCTGGGAAATATGTTGTTTTAGGCAATAAATATAAAACTGTGGACGGGCACACTGAGAATGTATCCTACCTTCTCTGACTTCACAGAAATAGCCTAGAATTGGTAAAAAAATTGATCAAAGCTACACCATATGTTAACTTTGTGACTGAAAAGTCAATGGAAAATCTATGAATTCAAAAGACAGAATTTCATAATCCAACAAATAATCTCAGTTCTGTAAAATGCAGTGTTTGTGTTGTGCTTTGGAAACACAGTGAAGGGTGACAACAGTGGCCCCAGTGGCACAAACATCTACAACCAGCCAATTATTGAACAGCGTTCAATATTCACAAGACAGCCTGTTTCTGAGTACTACTGTGACACTTGAACTTGGGTCAAAATTAAAAATATCACAGAAAAAATGGAGTCATTTGGCAGGAATAACAAAGGCCATCTATTCATTGATTGATAGGTCGATCTTAAATGGCTGCTTCCTAAAATAAACTATTTGAACAGTAATCTCATTGCCAAAGATTTCTTTCTTTCTTTTTCTTTTTTTGTCAGCGATGTGAATTTTTAAGAGATCTTATTTATTTATTTTTAGAGAGAGGAGAAGGAAAGGAGGAACAAAAGGAGAGAAACATCAGTTGGTTGCCTCTTGCTTACACCGCAACTGGGGACCAGGCCCACAACCCAGGCATGTGCTCTGGCTGGGAATTGAACCAGTGACCTTTGCGTTTGCAGAATGATGCCCCATCCACTAAGCCACATCTGTCAGAGCAAAGTGACTTTTTAATGTCATAACTCTTTCTTAGATATGAAAGGCTTTTTTTAATTTTTCTTTGTTTTTATTTAGCAAAGGTACAAAATTAATTTGAGGGTAACAATCGTGGATATATGCACTAATTTCAGGTATGTCCACCACAATTCTCAAACACATGGAACACTTCAGTAATCCCTGGTAACTGTTCCATTGGCTGTATCTCAGGCTATGCTCTGTGATTCATTCCTGAATTAGCACATGCATTTGTTTTCTGCACAACTAGATGAGATACTTAAATAGCAGAGAATGCTGTGTCTGCTTTGAATAACAAAAAGATGATTTCATTTTTCTGTGTGCTCACAATTCAAGTCTACTGCTTTACTCCATTTCCACGGAATCATAATGTAAATGGCAGTATCAGCCCCACACCACTTCAATTCCCTGCGGTCCTGAATTCAGAATTTCTAATTTCCCATAGTGAATAATTCCAAAGGTCTCCTCAGCTCTGAGTTAGGTTTTTATAAAGGTTTAGGGAATTAAGATTAAGACATCAGGCTTAGACTCAGACTTACTTCAAAAGATTAAGACTTACTTCAAAACTGGTAATAGTAAGTTGATTATTCTATAGTATATTATTTTAAGGTGATTCTACATTATTTTAGTATTCTTGTCTTCTCTATTTTCCTATGCATTTAGTTTGAGGAGTCACAAAAGTAGTCTTCTAAAAATTTCCATCATGTGGAATGTCACTTGCTTTCTTAATCAGTACTTAGTGTTTCTAGAAAACATTCCTGAACAAGAAACCAAGTAACATTAGAAAGATACCTCTGTTTCCCAGAAGGGCGACTCTGTGGGTGTCTAATATTATCAAAACACTTTTAATGAAAAGGTCTTTTATTACGGTGTGACGACTTTATAATTACCCAAATTAATACTACTCCTCAAACACTTTTGCTCTACGAGTTTCTATGCTCTGTTCACACCCTGCCCTTTGTCTTCTGAAAAGGCAATTATGTCTGTAATTATGAGCTCAGTGCAGGCCTTCATGCGACCACGGGGGCAGCTCCCCGAGAGCATGGGACACAGATCGTTCCTCCGCAGCTCTATGCCATAGGGTACAGCTCAGCTCCCGGCACACTGCAGGTCCCCACTCAAAATGGAAGAAATGAGTGAATGGAATTATATTAATCCTGGGTCCTGATCTGCATAAGTCTGCAATGATCATTAATCTTCAAAAATTCATATTTGCATTAGTTAGGTCATACAACAAAACAAAACAAGGGTGATAATTTTAAACTAGAGTTTCAAAAATGTCTTCCTTCAAAAATCCATTACTTAGAATATAATTTAAAAAAAAACTATGTTGCCTTTATCAGTGATATCAAGACTGAGAGAGCAATTTTCAAAGCGTTATTAACATTTATATTTTCTTTCTTTTCAAGTTCCTCATTGGAGACAGTATTCATTTTTTTCAAAAGGACACAGAGTATCGGGCAGTTCAGAAGGCCCTTGTTCACACAAATGAACACAGAAACACACTGGCAGACTCAGACCCATCACTGCTTCAGCATGCATTTCCAGCTAAATACTCCATGGAAACATCCCTTCTCCCTGCGATGGAGACAGAATCAGAACCAGAAAGCACATATTAAAAAACGTGAATGCACAGGTTTTTTTTCAGCCTTTTAATCACTTCGATTACTCAAACACTTCATTTTTTATTTATTTATTTTTTAAAGATTTTATTTTTTATTTATTTTTAGAGAGAGGGGAAGTGGGGGAGAAAGAGAAGGAGAGAAACAGCAATGTATGGTTGCCTCTCACATGGCCCTTATGGGGACCCAGCCCGCAACCCAGGCATGTGCCCCGACTGGGAATCGAACTGGGACCCTCTGGTTCCCAGCCTGCGCTCAATCCACTGAGCTACACCAGCCAGGGCAAACACTTCATTTTTTATTGAGCTTTCCGACTCTGTGCCTTCAACATTTTCCCAACGATTTTCTGCTCCTCAATAAGGAAAGCACGCTCGGTGCTGTCACGGACACCTGGGTCCCGCCGAGGCCCTGATGACGTGGCCTTCAGTTTGGACAACCTCATTGGGACTTTGGGTCTCACAGCACACACTCCGTGAGGTCGCCCTGGACACACGCCACGTGCAGATTCTAGTGCTTTCCTGCTATGAAGGTCAACAAGTCTATAATCAGGAGTGCAGGACAGCCCCGTTGTGTTAGCATCTGTATATTAGGGCAGCCTCCTGTGGTGTGTCAATGCTGGACCATTGTGAATGCTTGTAGACACTGTCTCCGGAAGAGGAGTGCAGATTCTTATTTCAAAGATTCATAAACGTGATTTGGCAGATACAATAGACACAATATGAGACATTAGAACGGCTGGACAATATTTGGGCAGAACTGTGACCTGATGTGTAAGTGAAATTTCCTCAATTATCTCAAATGGAAGTTAGTTCGAGAATATCTATTTAAGCCCTGACTACTGTGGTACAGTGGGTTGGGCATGTCCAAAACAGCGAAACGCGGCCAGTTCCATTCCCAGTCAGGGCACAGGACTGGATTGTGGGCCAGGTCCCTGGTGGGGGGTGGTGAGAGGCAACTGATAGATGTTTCTATTGCACCTTGATGTTTCTCTCCCTCTTTCCCCCCACTCTTCCCCTCTCTCTTAAAATAAATAAATAAAAGCTTTAAAGAAAAGAATATCTGTTTAAGACTCAGACACAGAGTGGACGGGTGGCTGCCAGAGGGAAGGGTTTAGAGGACGGAGTGAAAAGGGTGAAGGCATTAAGAAGTACAAATTGGTAGTTACAGAACAGTTACGGGGATATAAAGTACATCAGAGGGAATGCAGTCAATAACATGGTAATGACTGTGCATGGTGCCAGCTGGGTACTGAAAATATCAGGGGGAACACTTTGTAAAACATACGATTGTCTGATCACTGTTCTGTACACCTGAAACCAATACAAAATGGTATGGAATGAAAAATGTAATTGAAAAATAAAAAAGTATCTGTTTAACTCTGAAGATTAAATAGACTTTTATCTTGTGTCAAAGCTTTTTAATTTTTTTACCACAAAACCATGAGGTAAAAATGCCCAAATGAAACCCAAGTATCCCATAAAATCTTATTTTAAAAAGTCAGAGAGAGACGCATGTACTAGCACTAATACTTTGACCAAATTATGGAGAGTATTTTGATCAAATTATTTAGAGTACTTAAACCTAAATGGACATTTCTTTCAAGAGTTGATTGCTTATGTTAATCTTCATGGGGTAAAAATATTGATGTAAATAATGTGCTGTCTACACTTGCATCTCCGTAACTTTGTTTCTTGAAGTAAGAATGCTTTGGAAAGTCAACAATGCCATTTGAAATAGAAGAGTTGAGTCTAATATGTTGTAATAGCTGCTTTATAAGTATAAAGTATATGTAAAGTATAAAATTGTAAGTATAATGAGGTTTCTTTACTGCAGGACTTTTCAGCCTTTAGTTTAGTGATGTGTATTTACTGAAAGTGCCATAAAAAATGGATAAACCCAAGTCTCTATGGCAAATTAATATTTGACAAAGGGGGAAGAAGCATAAAATGGAGTAAAAATAGCCTCTTCAACAAATGGCGTTGGGAGATCTGGACAGCTACATGCAAAAAAATGAAATTTGATCACCAACTTACACCATACACAAAAATAAATTCAAGATGGATAAAAGAATTAAATATAAGTCGTGACACCATAAAATCCATAGAGGAGAACATAGGCAGGAAAATCTCAGATATTCCAAGCAGCGATATTTTCACTGATATGTCCCCTAGAGCAAGGGACATAAAGGAAAGAATAAACAAATGGGACATCATCAAATTAAAAAGCTTCTGCACAGCTAAAGAAAACAGCATTAAAATGAAAAGAGAAGCAGCTATATGGGAAAACATATTTGCCAATGATACCTCGGACAAGGGTTTGATCTCCAAAATATATAAACAACTCACACAACTCCACTCCAGGAAGACAAAAAAAACAATTAAAAAATGGGCAAAAAATTTGAACCGACAGTTCTCCAAGGAGGACATACAGAGGGCCCAGAGACATATGAAAGGATGCTCAGCATCACTAGCCATCAGAGAGATGCAAATTAAAACCACAATGAGATACCACCTCATACCAGTCAGAATGGCCATCCTCAACAAATCAACAGACAAGTGTTGGAGGGGATGTGGAGAAAAGGGAACCCTACTGCACTGTTGGTGGGAATGCAGACTGGTGCAGCCACTGTGGAAAACAGTATGGAACTTCCTCAGAAAACTAAAAATGAAACTGCCTTTTGACCCAGCAATTCCACTGCTGGGATTATATCCTAAGAATCCTGAAATACCAATCCAAAAGCACCCCAATGTTCATAGCAGCACAATTTACAATAGCCAAGTGTTGGAAGCAACCTAAGTGCCCATCAGTAAATGAGTGGATCAAAAAACTATGGTACATTTACACAATGGAATTCTATGCAGCAGAGAGAAAGAACTCCAGCCCTTTGTGCCAGCATGGATGGAACTTGAGAGCATTATGCTAAGTGAAATAAGCCAGGCAGTGAAAGACAAATACTATATGATCTCACCATTAAAAGGAACCTAATCAACAAAATGAACAAGCAAGCAAAGTATAGCCAAAAACATTGAAATTGAGAACAGGCTGACAGTGACCAGAGGGGAGAGGGGAGGGGATAATGGGGGAAAAGGGAGAAGGGTTTACAGGAACAATTATAAAGGACACATGGACAAAAACAAGGTGGGGGTGGAAACGGGGGGGAAGGGGTGTGGGGGAAAGGCAGACAACTGTAACTGAACATCAATACAAAAATCTCAAATAAAAATAAATAAAAAAATAAAGAAATTTAAATATAACTGAAATGTAGTTTAAAAAAAGAATTTTTTACCACTAAATTTAGAAAAATTTACATGGTACATCCTCCCACTTTACACCAGATGATTTAAAATTACATTTTGTACCTTCTACTCAATTTTTCTTGAACTGAAAATTGCTCTAAAAAAATAAAGTCTGTTAAAAACAAGAACTTAACATTGTTAATCAGTTTCCCAAAGCTGAGTGAGTTGCAAATGCCTACGTTTTTATTTGAAATCACTGATTAACCGTTTATGCGTTATGTATTTGCAGTCATGTGCAGCATACAGTCTGGTCAATGACACGCCACATGTATGATGGTGGTTCCATAAAACTATAATGGAGCTAAAAAATTCTTATCCCCTAGTGACATTGTAGTTGTCATACTATCATAGTGTAACATGTTATTTACATGTTTATTGCGATGCTGGTATAAACAAACATATTGTTTTATCAGTTACCTGAATATATGAGGTCTGTCCAGAAGGTATATAGTTATATAATATGAAAAATAGAGACATTTGTTGAAGAAGATACAAGATACAAGAAACGCTGTACATAGGACAGTGATGCCTCAGTCCCCTTCCAAGTACGCACCTTGCGACCTCACACAGTTCTCCCAGTCTCCATCAGTTGTCCCATAATATTTTCCCGAATTTCATTGATGGTCTGAAATAATTTCAAAGGTGATTTTAGTTTTGTAAAAATCAGAAATAGCAGGGTGCCAAATCTGGGCTATATGGGGGCTGAGTCACCTGGCTGATCTGATGTTTCACCAAAAAGCTATGCCAGAGACGTGATGCATGAGTGGGCATGTTGTCATGATGAAGCTGCCAATCACCAGTTGCCCATAGCCATGCCCTTCTGAATCATCTGAATAGTTTCCGCAGAGGAATGTTCAAGCTTAATGCAAAACTGGATGCAGATTTATTGCTCTCAGTCATTTTGAATACAACAGCCACACAGTACATGTGCTCACTCAAGGGCATCTACCGCCCTCACACACGAGTGCAGTGAAGTCATCATTTTTTACTCATGCACATTCCAGTCCACTCTCCTTGGCTGCCCGCTTACATTGATATTGCACAAACCTTTCTCATTATATTAACAATGGCTGGATTCTTCCCAGACAGACTGCACACACATACATGCACACACATATTCTTATATCTTACATTTATATGGTTTCCTCGAATTTATTGTATAATAATATATGGATAGCTGTATACTCAGTTTGTGATTTGAATTATACTCAAGAAAGCTTTTATCACTTTGTATAAATAATCATTCCAAAATGTTTTAAGGTCAAGAATATATATACAGAGAGAGAAAGAGAATCATAATAGGGAAAAGCTTAGGACAGCTGTCACAGCAGGGTCTATTATTTGGGTTGGACAGGTGATAATTCGATATTAGAAAACAAAACATGCATGCATGAGAGTTTTGGATTCAGGTTCTTAAAAACTATATTTTTAAGTGAAATTTTTCAGTTTGAAATCACACATTCCAAATATTAAACTGGATTCTGAAAATTAGTCTTTGTATAGACTAACCAGGCTGCCCTTATTTTGCGGTGAGACTGAATGATAATCCATCATGAAAACATCTGTACTTCACTAATGGACGTACAAAAGACCTCCCTGAAACCTTGAAACAATCCATAACAACAATTTCAGTGAAACACAATTAAACTGTAGAATTGCACATTAATCTTTTCAGCTGTGAGAAAGACTGAATGATACCGCTATAGTATTCTCCAGACTAATTATCCTTACTTGTAAGTAATACAGACAACAAAGTGAGAAAAAAATGTTCTTTAAATTTTTCTCCCCAGTTTCCAATTATGTATTGAGTTTGAAGTGGCACAGAAAGAGAATGATATATTTTCTACGGAGTGCATCTCCAGGAAAGTTTCTCTCTGAATTGCTCATCAAATTAAAATAGCGATTCAAAAAAAGGAAAGAAAAATATGGTGAGATCAATAAAAGTGCTTTAGTAAAATCAAGGAATAATTTATCTTTCTTACGAGTTTAGTACCAGTTCATTTCTTTCATAGGTGCAGCTAATCCATAGATCTAGACTAACTGCCTGATAAATTCTAATCTTGGCATGTTCCAACAATAGATCTCTTAATAATGAGAAGCACATCCCTCACACAGTTTGTACTGAATCAAATGTTTAGCGAAACTGTGAAGCTTTTCTAACACACTGCTCACTGGCACTTCTTAAGAGAGAAAGAATTGCTAGACAATTGATACAAATTCACCACTTTAGAAATTATCTGGCATCACATAAAGTCCCAGGGGCAAAAATGGTTCTGCTTTTCTGACCCTGTGTCTTTGTCCCCACCACCTTGCCTAGTGACTAGTAAGTTAACTCTTACTTCCATTGTGAATGTTATAAAAAGAAAAGATGATTTCAGAGAATGAGACTTGTGTGTTTGTATTTATACTTGGATGAATAAATACTAAAACGACAGGGAGAGACTGGTTCGAAGACTTTTTTCCCTCTAAACAAATTGGTGAGTACTGGGATTACTTAAACTAGTATGAAAACATAGTATCTGTAAACCCTAACATCTGAAAATTATGGTAACCCTTCACCTCCCTTTACCTGCCATCCCTCAGTTCTCTCTTGTACGTTATAGTCAAAAATCACATCATTTTCCTGAAATCCTCTCTGTATTCTCATCAGTTTTAGGCTTTGGGGGAAGTAGTAGATTTTATTTTCCTCTTGTCTTCAAGAGCATATTCAAGCCATTTTTAAAAATGTATAAAAAAAAAAAGAATTGCCTTTTAGACCATTTTATTATATTGTCAATGATGACATGATGGCAGCTATAGAAAGTCTATGTGTTAAGATTGAGCAAATTTATTTAAATACTGCCAATCTGGAAATGATCAAATTTAGTAACATTTTTAAAGAAAGTATTACATAGTTTTAAATTCACTTGAAATTTATCAGCTATAGCCTAGCATTTTTGGATGCTTTTTCAAAGAATTGGGTTTTTTTCCAAAATATTAATCTACTGCCGTTATAGAAAATAATTTTAGGTTCTATTTTTTATTTGTGAAAATTTTCATATTTCACAGTTTAAGGGTAACTGTAAGTCTGTTAAAGGGACTTTATACCTAGATCACCTTGTGGTACCGGACAGTAAGAAGGCAGGCAGAGATTAAAAAAGTGTCCTCAAAAGAAAAAGTGTGTGACTGGGAGGGCTATCCAAAGCTGAAATAATAGTCAGCCTGAAATAATTTCAAAGATCCCATTGACAACATTTGATCAATGACATAATGTTAGTATTAGATCATAAGCCAAATAATTAAATTAATACCCATGATTACTGTATACACATATAATAAATAGCTGAATAAATAAATAAGTGGGGCAGCAATGCCATGTATTTCTTAAACAAAAACTTCAATGTGCAAATGTAGAAGAAATAAGGTAATTTAGAAATCATCATTAGACCAGTGTAGGTCATGCTTTTTGGTGGAAGTTAAATTAGTGAGCAAAACTTTAGTGTGCAAAATTAATAAGCAGAAACAGGATATCTCAAAAAATACTTTAGGCAGTAGTCAGAACAATGTCCTCCCGAAGTTGCCCAACTCCTAACCCACAACACCTGTGAATGTGTTATTTTACTTGGCACAATTTACTTGCAAATGAAATCAAAGTTCCTAATCAGCTGACCTTTAAAATAGGAAGATTATCTGGATTATCTGGGTGGGGACCAAAGTGCTCACAAAGGTCCTTAAGAATCGAGGAAGAAGTCAGAGTACTGCACTGTGCAAAGGACATAATCCACCATTGCAGGCTTTGAAGATGGGGGAAGGGGCCATGAGCTAGGGACTGTGGGTGACAGATGGCGGGCTAGCACAGGTGAGGAAACAGTCTCTCCTAGAGACTGCAGAAGGTAACTCAACCCTACGACAGCTTGGCTTTGAGTCTTGTGTATAATAGTACAGAACTGCAGAATAATAAATGTATTCAGCATAAATAAAGGCATTGTTTTAAATGGCTTGCGGTAATCTGTCATGACACAATAGAACACAATATATTTAACAATTAAAAACAACAAAAAAGTAAAAGTTTATAGTGAAGAATCCTGGCAAATATCACTGCAGCTAATCGATCACGGTTAACATGGCCATTAACACACGTGATTGCCATACAGCCCTGTGGTAGGAGGTGGCGAGAAGGACATGGCCTCTCTGTGCTACTCTCCCAATGATGCACAACTTTCAGTCGAATGAGAAAACACCAGACAAACACGGGGACGGAGAGATATTCGCAAACAGTGACCCGTAGCCTTTGAAAGCACCAAGACGGTGAAAGGACTGCCACAGAGCAGAGGAGGTTAAGGAGACGCGACAACTAAACTCACGGTGGGATCCCGACTGAATCCTGGAACAGAGAAACGGTGGTTATTTTTTTAAAGGGTGAAATCTTGAAAAAGTCTACGCTTTTGTTAATTCAATATTGTACAGTAGTTGGTGTCTTAGTTTTGATAACTCTTCTGCGGCTCGGTAAGACATTGGCCTAAGGGGAAGTGGGGTGGCGGGCACGTGGGGAATCTCCCTGCTATTTTTCAGCTCTTCCCTGCGTCGGGCCGCATGTCAACACACAAACACATATATTCTCCCCCCCCACACAGTGGCTCCCAAGAGTATATAAAACTACACTAAAATGAACATTTTTTTTTCTTAAACTCTCAGGAGAAAGCGGGCTTTTAAATCAGGCATTACTGAACATATTTTAACAGCTCTCAACCCTCAACATCCTTTACAGAATTCAATTTTTACTCCCTATTCCTGGAGGTTCCTAGCTTATATAATACTGTGTGCAATGTACTGTATATCGCTCTATGTAATATATAGTATATACAGAGAGGGGCAAAGGTGGGTTCACAGTTGTGAGCACATGAAACCCAAAGTTTATCCTTGTGTTACTATTATATTACTCATTATGTTATTTTCCATATGAATGACTGTAAACAGACTGCTGCCCTGCCCTGTATAATACTATGTAATCTAAGTATACACATATATTTACAATTCTATGTATACACATTTATATATAGTGTCTATAGAGAGGGGACACCTGAGTGGAGTTCACAGGTGGAGTGGAAGGAGAAAGGCAGGAAGACGGACACGCCTGCTGCAGTGTGTGATAATTTCTGGGTCAACCCAGCACCTTTTCCTGTAATACCCCAGGTTTCCAGGGAGCCATAGAAAGTTTCCCCAGCCGGTCTGTTTATTGAGGAAAACACTGGCTTGGGAGCTGATCCTCCATCCAAGCTCACTGTTGGCAGAAGGAAGAGCAGGATCGATCGTAGGGTTTCCGTGCTCTCTGCGTGTCCCTGTGGTCACGCACACGGACTCCCACCATGGCCCTTCTCATCGTCTGCTGTTAGTTACAGGGTCACGGTGGACGTTTTGTGTGTGTTCACCACCACATGGAAAATGGCTTAAAGAATGAGTATATTACATAATGATTTTTCTATGTTTAGTGCCTAGGAGGGTGTCTTTTTCCAATTCCTCTAACCTTAACTTTATTAGAAATAGCCTCAGAAAGAATCCTCTTCATTCCAAAGCAGGTCAGTGGGGACATGGGCACACTGAAGAGTGGAAAACTATATGGACCACAAACATGGGAATCATAAAGCAAGATATTTAATCCCTTTGTGCTTCAGATGTCTCAACTGGGTCGAGAGCAGCGCTTTTCAACCTTCTTCACCTCATGGCACACAGAAGTAGTTACTAAAATTGCGCAACTCACCAAAAATACATACTTTCTGCTGACCTGACCAAAAATAGGTATAATTTTGGTTCATACCAGATGGCTATCACTGTATTGGCTGTTGTTATTTTTTATTCAACAATCTAGGAGAAAAGAGGTTAGTGCCCTTGACTAAATAGTCAGATATTGCATGTTTTAAAAATTCTTGTGGAACACTGGCTGAAAATCGCTGGTCTAGAGGATTAAATGTGATCATGCACCTAACCACAGCCTATTTCAGAGCATGCAGTAAATCTCAGTAAACACTACTTACTATGTGTATTCTTTTATATTTCTAATATGCTTCCAACTTTTCAAACTGCCGTATATATATATGTATATATAGTCACTGTAGAAGACTGCAAGTTGCTGGAAGACAACGATATGCTTCCATTTCTTTAGTGGCTGTCGGATTTCCTTCCGCCCTGCACTTCAGTCCTCCGTAGTCTGTGCAGACGAAGCGATGGGTCCACCACATTTCCAGCGGAGAACTGGGCAAGGTGGAGGCCACAAACGACAGCAAAGCACTGTGGGAAAGCAGTCAGCCTCCAAATGTTAACAGGGGAACTGGGGCCCTTCGTGCAATCTAAGAACATGACAAGAATTTCTTCTGCAGCTGATCTCTTAAGCAGCACAGCTGGAGAAACACATGGAAATTGTGGTATTTCAGTCCAGCAATATGCAAGCACATCCGCAGTAGGAGTAATTTGCTGAAGAAGTCTCATTAATGAGCTCTGGCACCGGCTTACTCTGAGCAGCCATGCTATCTGCGCTCTAATAAAGGCAACATTTCCCTGAGTACTACGTAACGCCATGTCTTACATTCAGTGTCTTTCTCCATAAAATGCCAGTCCTTTTAGCCAGGAACCTTCTCCCATTAGAGAGTTTGTCACATACACAAGGGGCTGTGTATTTCTCAGCATATCATTCTGAAGTACTGTTTAACTGAATTGTTCCATTCTATTCTACCTTAGGACATGACTGAGAAACACCAGTGGATGAGGTAGAAACAACCTATTCATATATGAATGGCATTGTGTTATTAGCTGTTTGTGCATTGATTTGACTTCCTACTACCTTGGAAACGCAAAGCCTAGAAATAGAAAAATCTAATGGGAAAACACTTTAGCTCATTTCCAAGAGAAGAAGAAGGTAAGATTTTTGCAGTGGTGCAATCAATGGGAGGACGGCCATGAGCAAAAGTGTCTCTCCAGAAAGAATGGTTGGCACCTATGTTCATCAAGCTTCAGATTCACCCACAACCCTGAAAGAAATGGCAATGGATGTGTCCCAAACGGGGGCACTGTATTTAACCTTATAGCCCAACCCATTACATTTTACAAAGGATTTCAAATGTTTCTAACCAGACCCGAAATAGCTTCCACTCCTCTTAGATGTAAGCCAGTAGGGCGACTCCACTCCTCTAGCTCCATCATAGTATTTTCAAGAGACGAGCCAAAAATACGCTGCGGCTCTGCAGCTGCGCCTCCCAAGCTGGAGGGAGGAAATGTCAGCAATGCAAAAAAGCAAAAGAAGAACCAGGCCAACTGGTCCTGCTGGTGCCTGCTTCATTAGCATGGGCCCTGTTTTATTTGCCAGTGTGAAAAAGCTGGCAAAATGTTTGGCAATGTGCTCCAAGCTCTATCACGGAAAGGAACTGATCACTTGGATGACTGAAAAAAAGAGTCTCTCTCTGCCTTACCGAGTCTCTTATGTGCGGCGCTACTGTGCTGCTTTAGGAAGAAGCATAGTGTGTCTATTTTTAGGGCAAATGTGCCTACTTTATCTTCGCCAATGAAATCTTTCTACATGACTAATTTGCAAGTTGAATTATCTTGGTAAATAGGCTGACTCACTAGCAAATAATCTGCAGAATTTAACTATGCATTAGGCTTCTGTTGTGAATTAGGTCCTTTTGTCTTGCTCAGGATGCTGAAATGAACTGCAGTAATGCTCTGGTTAATAAAAAAGGAAGGAAAGTTATTCCAAAGGCCAGAATAATCTGTCTTTAGCAGAGTTCAGTATGATGGAGATAAATATAGCAGTCTATATTGAGAGACACAGCAATAATTTCAGTCAAATAAGGAAATGAACTATTCAGAAAGGTATGTGCACCGTCGGTATGTGTAGGTAAGGCACATTTTATGTGCATGTGTATCCTACACATATTTATACAAAAATGTACACTTACATAATAATTTATCACCAACTATGCATAACAATCAGTACTCAGCACAGAGCAGTTCTTCAGGAAACATTTGTGAAATGCAAGAACTGAAATGTGAGGTTAGCATTCCTGTACCATCACATGGTCCTCCTCTCCGCTGCCCACCTCATATGTCTGCGATGGTTCAGTAGTGAAAAGACACATATACTTCATAGATACCGAAAAATATTCTCTTGTTTTTTTCTCAACATGGTTTAAGAGGATCACTGAATGATTTGTAACTATAGGGATAATGATTGACATTTAAAAAAAGATCTGTTTTGCCCAAATATTATTTTTAAGCATGGTAAGGATTAAATTTGATCTAGTTGAGTGTCTGAGAGTGGGCCAGCACAGGGGCACACCTAGAGACTGGGTGTGGGGTGGGGATCAGCGATGGCTGAAGTATCTTACCAGCCACAGTATTCAGAATCACTGATGCATGATGATAATAAAAAGCAGCCTGACGCTTAGCCAGTTTGACATTATTTTTGTTTGTAAATTCTTGATAGACAATGCACCCCCTTATTTCCTGCACTTGTAGCACACTGTTTCTATCAGGTGTCCCTCTTGGACCAGGCCTTTCAGCAGAAAGCTATGGTGGGAGCGCGGGTTGGGTGTCACAGACAATGCCACCGCTCCAGCCACACCTCCACAGCAGCACTGATTCCTTCACCGCCCTGTGCACTGGCTCCTGGGGGCTGTCACTCCCCACAGCCAGCCCCTGCAGCTCCCAGTGGGAGGACTACCCTGGACTCAGCTGGGCCAGAGCCGAGGAAGAGAAGCATGCTTGGGGCAGACCTTAGTGAGGGCGCATAAATACCGCGTCCTGATGAACAGCTCTGAAATGTGATCTTCACTATCTCCAGAGTCCCCTGGGGGCTGAGTTCAAGGTACTTTTCAATGGGATTCTGATGCCACATCCTTAAGTCTCCTCCTTCCTTTCTCTGTGTCATTTCCTCACTCCTGGGGATACATCCTAGTAAGTCACAATCTCAGGAAACTATCCTAGGGTCTGCTTCTGGGGAGAGTGTGGGCAACCTTAGACACAAGTGATTGTTCAACCTAGATCAAGGAGAACTGAAAATCACTGGGTATTTGTATACCCCCTCTCTTCTATAGAATAGTGAAGAAAAACAGACTATTCTAGTTTGTATCTTGATAGCTCCAAGGTCATAAAGGAAAAGCTAATATAACCCCCCTGTTCTAATTTAATATGATTCTGCTTTTTTTTTTCTTAGGTTTCTAGAGATTCTCTGGAAAAAGAAATGTCAAAAAAATCAAAATCAAAAAGACTTTCCTCTCACTCTAAGGATGTCCTTTGGGTCCATAGTTATACATTGATGAGGGAAATACGTTCGTGCTTTCTCCAGAATCCAAGGTATTATTATGAATAAAATGTTCACTTCTCCTATTTCTTTACCCTTTCCAAAAGTCCTTATCCCTTCTGAAGACAGAATGAAACTTAAAGTCACAGCTAATAACTGAATGAATGGCAAGCTCTGATTCCATTTGGGGGCCGCACGTTCACATCTAAAACACTCCTTACCTTTGGTACTACAGTACAATAGGACAGGCAGACCTGCGCGTAACAACTAGAAAGCCGGGAAGAAAATACACGCCTCACAGACAACCATAAATAAAGGTTTACGGGGGCTGCAAAGGAGCGGGTCAGCTCTGAAGTGGGCAGTAGACAAAGCAGCATGGACAATGTGCTGTTGACGAGATCCTTCAATGTGCAAGATTTGTTCAAGTGACATCAAAAAAGGAGGTCCTTCAAGTTGACTGCGACGTGGCAGTTGTGGTAGCCAGAGACCAGGGTCCAGAGAGAGGAGAGACAGAATGGGCACTCCGTGCGGGGAGTTTAACATGTCTAAGCAATATTGGCGTAGGTCAGGGAGCAAACTAAACCTTCAGGAAGTTACCGAGGAGTCAGTAGCTGAGTTTCACTGTGACTGAAATTCCCCTGACCTTAGGTCATTAAAAAATGCAAATTTGCAAAGAAGTGTAACTTTAGAATAGCTGTCTTTTTTACCTTAGAGTGAATGACTTCTGAAATATTTTGATTGACAGCTGGCTTTCGTAATGGGAAGGTAAGAGGAAGTTACTACTTCCTTAGGGCAGGGGGAGGCAGTAAACAAGAGTAAGAAGAATCTCAAACTCCTTTGCCTACTTAAAACTTTGAAAGTATTATTCAAGCAGTTGCAACAGTCACAAACTGTAACTAAATAACAGAAGAAAGCATATGAATAAAACAAAACACCAGAAATTTATATTAATAATTATTCTCACACTAAAAAACTTGGATATAAAAAATAATTTATCAATAACTTATGACAATTTTAAACAATTGAAATTTAATGAGAAATTATAATTAGAAACAATGCTACTGTAGTTTAAGAGTTCATCTAGACATGAGAAAAATTAAATTGTATAAAACACATATCATTTGATAATGGAAATTCCTTTTGGAATTTTGGGGGGGGCAAATTGAAGGACCTGTTAGAAAAATTAAGGGATAATCTAATATTAACTACCAAAGTAGGTATATAAATATTTTGTCAACAAACATATATTAAACACCATTAAGTACTAGGGTAGGATTGTTGAAACAGACAGACTCTTTCCCGGTCGAATTTACAGTTTTGCTAACGTCAGGTTAATGATTGGTGCAGCACATGGTAACTATAGCACAATAGCAAAATAAATCATTGGTAGGTGACCATGTAAGTGGACACAGGTGATTATGCCAATCGGCAGAATAATGTTAGCAGAATATAATCAAATGCCTGAAGTTTAAAGTTATTAATGAGGCACAGTGCCACCGGCGTAAAGCTGAACATGATGAGAAGACCAGGGCCACAATATATCCTGGGATAGAATCATTGTGTCAGATGCACACATTCCGTGCCCAAGAACAACTATTTCCTCATTTGATTTCAGAAAAGAAACAAGTCACACATATTGACTCAAGGTTCTACTTAGGGGAAAAAAGCATTCAGTATAGTACAGAAAAGATAAACAAGGATGTGGGATAGAAATTGATGGGAATCAAACACACACTATTCATGACACGGTTTAACATAAGTTGGCATCAGTTAATAACAACCATATTGATGATAAAAGTAAGGGACAACATTAGCTGAGTTCCTATTATATGCCAAGCAGTTTGTTAGGGAAGTCATAAACACGTATTCATTTATTCCTTCATTCATTGAAATTAGTTTTATTGGGTACCCAGTGCCAAGCACTGTCCTGGATGCCGCGGACATGATGGTGAACAAACATCAAACGTTCCTGTCTTTCTGGAGCTTCCTTTCTGGTAGTGGGGAGACAGCAATAAATACACACAGAAAGAATGTAATCTAATGCCAGTGAAAAGTGCTCTAAGTAAAATCAAGCAGGATTAAAAGGAAAATGAGCCAACTGTTAGCTACGCTGCCCAAGAAAGGCCTCTCTGATGATCTGAAGAGACCCACACCTGGATGAGAGAGGCAGGCAGGAGGCTGCCTGGGGGCTCAGAGCTGCTGGCAGCAGGACCAGGAAGGGGTCAGCTCAGGGTAAGGGGCACACTTGACCGGTCAGACACTCCCTCGAAGGCCCATGCACAAGGGTGATGGGAGAAAGGAGAGGCCCATGAGGTGGGTAGTGAAGGCAGAAACTGAGAACCTAACATACTTATCCCCACAATGATTCCACATAGTAGCTGTTATTATAGCCCTCGTTTTCCACTTGGGCAAAAACAACCTTAAAGGCATTAAATCATTGGGACATAGTGAATGGCATGCAGAACATGGGCCCTAACCCCAGGCGTACGTCTCCCTGCAGATAACAGGTCTGTTTATGAAGTATGAGGAGATCTCTAGCCTCCAAATTGATTAGGAAACGATTATCATGTTACTAGGCCCATAAAATCACATCTCTCTTTCCCTCCCCCAGCTCCCCGCATATATATAAAATATGTAACATATATAGAATTTACTGTTCTGAATTTCACTATTTCATGGTTTTACAACTCTATATAAATTATCAACTTTGTTCGACAATGTTTAAATGACGAATAAATTAGATTGAGATGCCAGTTGAGTATCCCCGGCAAGGGAGGACATCTTTCACCTGCAAATGGACTAGGGATGGTCCTAAAGAGGGGTCTCCAGGGAAGAAACAAGACTCTGGAACAAGTGCAGAGCTCAGGAGTCCACGCGGTCAGAGAGACAGCCAAGCCCTTCCGCTGTGGAAACTCCCGGAGACACGCTTCAATCCTAGGCCTTCCCTGGCAGTCTTCCTTTTCTTTCCGATGTAGGTTCATTCTGGGGTTACCCTCTTTGCTCTATTTCTATCACGTATCCACTAGATTATAAGCCTGGGCAGCTTTTAGGCTTTTCCCCCTAACCATTGTCTCTAGCACATAGTGCACACTAGACAGAGAAGGACCCGTTAAATCACAGATTATATTGCTTCTGATGATGTCTTTTCTTCCTGCAGGCTCCCCGCCAAAGATGAAAACTTCTTGGCTCACTGCCCGTAAAGAGTGCATGTAACTACTCCTGAGGTTTTTATAAAACATCGTCTTGCATTGGGGCTTTGGTTATTTACCACACTTGTTCAAGAAAAGCAAGGGTGATTAGCCTCCATAATCTTAGCTTGAAACAGTAGTACAATCATGCATTGCACAAAAGGTCCACAAAACTGGATTTATCAGCTAAACTTCAGTTTTCTCAGATCAAAAGTAGGAGTTATGCATTGTAATGACCATATACCATAATTTTTATTGAATATTCTCATAATACCTGCTTTGGCTACTAGAAGATGAATACTTCAAAGACTAGAAACCACCTTCATCACAGTGAGGACCTGATGGGGTAGGCATGGAGAAAGACGGCAGAGAAAAAGGTAAGTGGTGACTTTGGGTACAGATGGACAAAATTAAGGAGAGAAAGCATTGAACTGTTTACCTCTTCATTCTATTGCTATGCTTTCTCCCTTTGAGGTTAAGTGAAATTGAGAATTGGGGCATTTAGTACCCACCCAGGATCAGTATTGATAAGTAGGACAGGCAAAGAAAGAGAAGGAAACAGCAGCAAGGTAGTGGAAGAATGTCTGCGTTCGGCTGCTTTAGTCACTTGACCGTAGCTACCTTTTCTCTTTACCCTTGTCATGCAGAGAATAAGTATCTATGGAAATAAATGGTTTTTCTGTCCTATATCTACCAAAATTTGAAAGAACAAGTCTAACTATTAAAGTTGCAAATCATACCTAGTATATTCTAACTATATTTAAAGTGGAACAAAGGGGTTTTGTCTTTTTAATTAGATGGCTTCAGTTTTGCTAACTTTTAAAAAATTATTAGCTAGTATGGAAAGACATCATGGAAAAATATTATTTAAAAAAGAACTTTAATTTCTCAGTTTGCATTCTTAAGTGTTCTTTCACAATCTCTGAGATCACAAAACATAAGACAAAAAAATAAATCCAGAGGGAGATGGCAGTAAAAAATAACAAAAATAAGAAAATGAAAAGATATCGGGGGGAGGGGAGAGGAAGGAGAGGAGAAAGGAGCAAAATCACTGCACACCAGCTTCACTGGATGCCACGTGGTTCCTTTGTAAATGGTCTAGGACAGTGATAAGCACAAATAGGAAAAGCAAAGCAATGAGTCAGAAATGGAATTCAATTTCTTGAGACCACAATAGTAGAAGGTATGATGACTGACAAATAGAAAAGCAAGGAACACAATGGAATGAAATATAATTTATTTCCATAACTCTTGTAAGGACACAGAAAGCAATCTGGGTCAATACTTTGTTCATGCAAAAAGTGAATGGCTTTGTAGTATTAGCCTGAAAAATCATTGCTTTTTTTTTTTCGAGAAACTCTCACAAACCTACTCGCCTTAAAACTTATCTCTATATGCCAGCAGAGGAGGAAATATTTACTTACCGTAACTAGTTTTTTTAACTTTGTTAGTAATAACATATACAATAATTATCTACAATTTTAGACGTATTGCATTAAAAAAGTAACTTATACCAGTGTAGAATTTTTAAGAGAAACGGTCTGCCAACAGAAATTTTACAAGATGTGTGTGAGCACTTGGTGTGCTGTAACAAAGAAAAAACACCTTGGTGTTTACGTGTGAGCCGGTTATACAAGGAATCTCAGGGGGATATTGTGCCGTCAGTGGCCGTTAGCAAAAAGACAATGTGTTTGTGATCCAGAATTTATACTGGTTCTACATGGCTTAGAACATGTTTGAAAAAGCAGCCGCTGAAGCACGCATTGTCTGTCCATTTCCCCTCCCGCTTTGGGCGTGGCTTATTTTGAAAAAAGAAGTAGACATAGAAATGTTTTGGTTGATGTTTTTTCTAAATGACAACTCTTCATAAAACAAAAAATAGGTAGTGTAGTTGGGGTTTGGGGGTAAAAGAGAAAGAGAACATTCTAGCTTCACGAATACTTAAAAGACTAAAGTGAAGTTTATATAACAGTTAAAAATAGAGTTTCTCCTACTTCTCAGTATGATCATCTACTCTTCTCTTCTGTATTTCCTGAGCTCTGTCACAGTACAAGGTTAGATTAAAAAGTCTAAACCAGGGTATTTGGATGTTCAAAAAAAATAAAAGAAGGTTGGGGTATCAGATTGGAGGGCAGCCAATTCCAAAGTCAAATTTGAATAGATGATGTTAATATCCATCATGTTTACTTTATCCCACTCTGTTGCAGAGGGAAGTGTGGAAGAGGGAGCCTGTCACAGGCCAGAATTCTACTCATATGCTATGAATGAATTCCATGCATCTTTGTAGTGACTGTAATAATTATTTTGAATGAGCTAACTACATGGCATGTAATCAACAAACGATTCATTACTTTCCACGCTGTGCTTTCAAACCTGACTCACAGACTCATGCTTCCCTTACCCCATATGAAATATTTTCCTATTATTCCAGATAATAAAATATTTCCTGTTGCTCTCATGTGTTAAATATCACCATTTTAATAATAACAATGTCCAGTCCAGGAAACTCCTAACTCTGTAGAATTTAATGTTTTTCCTCATACCTTAGCTCAGCTTGGTGCTGCTAAGCTTGGGAAGCTTTTTGGTTGAAGACAATGGAAAGATCAGAATCTTATCTTGTGCCCACCCCCACTACTTCCCTCTGCGCCCTGATCACAGTTTCTGAATCCATTTAGAGAGTTAGATCAGGGGAAGAATGGGGACAAGGGATGTGAAGGGAGAGACCTTCTGTGACTGCCTCCGCGGGCTCCTGCCCGTAGCTTCTCACTGAGTTGCATGTAAGTCCCCCATAATGACTGGAGAAATGCAATGTGCTTCTCCAGTCGGCCATTTGTGATGTCCATGCTCAGCACTCTCCCAGGGCCAGAGCCGTCCAGTCCACAGTCTCTGCTTCCAGACAGCACTCCTAGGAAGGTTCTCTTTAAATTTGCCCTGCTGGGCTCCCTTCCCCACGTTTCATGATGGTTCATGGGAACGAGTTTTGCTGCCACCAACAGTAGCGGTGATGCCATTCCCAAGGCAGTAGCGACTCCCTGGTCGACAGTCAAGGCAGCAGTGCCAGTGAAAACCTGCCTTTAAATTTCTCAGGCAGGAACAGAACCCGCGCTTTGGGCTCCTCTAAATTCCAGGGGATCCATGACGAGATGTGTGGATGAGGTCTTTACAATCTTCTCATTTGACTTGGGGTGAAAAGGAAGCATCACCCCAATTCTTTCTAGAGGAATCTTATCTCTGATTTTGAAAGTATACCTTAGAAACAGATGAACAGCTAAGACTCACTCAATGGGCCTTTGCCATTGCCTTTCTCTGTCCTGAAGAGCAGTCCAGTCCTATTCTGAAAAGCACGGATATACTTGGCCCTATCTGTGAGAACAGAGTCTATTTCCATTCTAACACTCTATTATACCCACCAAGGAGTATTTCATATTTTAAATTCATGTTGTATATGGTCTTAAGCAGAAACAAAAGAGGCCTTTCTTATAGAACACAGACTCACCCCATTAAAGTAACTTACAACAGGCTCTTAACTAATTTTTGTGCCCAGCAATCTTTTTTTTTTATGTTTTTAAGATTTTTTATTTATTTATTTTTAGACAGAAGGGAAGGGAGGAAGAAAGAGAGGGAGGGAAACATCAATGTGTGGTTGTCTTTTACATGGCCCCCACTGGGGACCGGGCCCAAAACCCAGGCATGTGCCCTGACTGGGAATCGAACCGGTGACCCTTTGGTTCGCAGCCTGCGCTCAATCCACTGAGCTATACCAGCGAGGCTCAGCAATCTTTTAATAAAGTAGAAACAAATGAGTAGAAGTGTATGGTGGGCGTGTCATTTCAAAGGAGCACAACTCTCATTTAGACATAGAAGGAAACTTAGACATTATCTGGTTAACCTTCTCTACTAATTTAGGGTTAGTTGAGGAAGTTAAACATACTTGACAGGTCACTAACGCTATTTTGTAATTAACAATCCCACAGCCAAAAGATAACAAACTATATAGAAAAAAAATTTAAGGTTTCAGGATTTGAAACACACGCAATTGTGCAGAGCGGAAGAAGCATGGCTGCCTGAGCTGACACTGGCACCAGCTCCTTTTTTTGTGTGACAAGATCTCAGTCAGAACTTTCTCTTTGGTTTTCCCATGCAAAATAAATAAATAAATAAATAAGATAGCTTAAAAACCAGCACTACCTAAAGTGTGAAAAACTATTTACTTAGCCCAAACAGTATTTCAAAAACTCAGATTGTCTCATAGATAGACAATCTATATTAATTAACATCTCCCTTGAAGATCTGAGAATAAACATCTCTTCTTTTTTTTAGATTCACTTCTGGCTTACTTAAGTATGGGCTTATTAATATTTGGTAACAAATATTAGATTCCCAAAGTGTTCAAACACAGCTTTGTGAATCTCCCACTTGTCTCTTTTTACTTTCTCTGAGCAAAGTTCTTTACAACACGCACTTACTTCCCCTAAGTGAAGGCAGTTGGAGAAAAGATTTATCTCACAGTTCAGACTTAAGGGAACATCATCGGTTTCCAGCCTAAAGAAAATGGCACAGGGCTACTGCTGGGCCTGAAATCAGGACATAACTTCCTAACTGGGCTTTTTCACTCTGACATTATCTATCACCATGAAAGCAACTGAAGGGAATCTACAGAACAAATGTAAGGGTAAAATTAAAAAGAATATTAATGTTGAATTATACTATCTGGTTTTTTATCTCCTCTCCCTTCTGATTATTCTTATTTTATCTACCAGCATTTATTAAGACATTTTTTAGAACAGACTACAATATGATACATTAGAATATTTAGAGCAATTATATACAAACTTTATGACAATGGAAGAATGTTGCATTAGTGAATATGAATAAGGACTGCTTATTTGCAATCTGAAGGGAAGCACAATTGTTGCACAAAATCGTGAATATTTAATTTTTCAGTGATTGCTATTGGAATTTATAATAAAGGTTAATGGAATAGAGAACTGAAGGACTTGCTTTTCAAACAATTTTAAGAATTCAAATTCAGAATTCTTAGTTAGCTGGGGCACTGCTGAATTAACATTTGTATATGGCAGGTGCTGTCAATTCCTGCACTCCCCAGCTCAGGGCAGGGAGTAAGAGAAGCACACATCAGTCAGTAACCCTGGCTTGTCACGAAGGGGTGCTAAAATAGCAGCCACCTAGGTAAAGCGTCTCAAGAGATCCTTCATCAAGTCTCGCCACTGCCACTCCCACCTAAGTCACCTTCCATAATCACTGGAATAAGGCTCACTATCGCTAGATTCTAAATACTTGCTAGAACAGCACAGTTTAAGCTCTAAATCATCGACCCGGGGAGGAAGATCTCTGATTTGAATCAAATGCATCCAGAATTCTTTAAGGCTATCCCAAGAGGGTCACTATGATAAAGAGAGAAACGTTAGTGGTTTTGTGGAAGGAATAACATTAACTAGGGCAAATATTGACTTTTTTTTTTTTTTTTGTCTTTTCTGGTCATTCTGCTAATTTCCATCCCATGTACCTGGCGGGAGTAAAGTGGAACATGAGAATGTATCCACTGAAAAGTCCCTGCCTTTGGAAAGCCAGAGAGACAGCCAGGCATAGATCTAGCAAAACACGACCTGAACTTTCTGTTGGAATCTCTTTCTAATCTTAACCTAATCTAAAGGAACCTTTTAAGCTAATATTTATGTCAATCAGTCTACCAGGACGGGAAAAAGACACAAATAATGGGTCAAAGGACTAAAGTAATAAAGACAATTTTATTTACAGATTCCTCTGTGTTCCTATCCAATGTTAACTACATACAGGTGTGATATTGGCAGCTAGTTGTTCAATATAATGAGATTTTGACCTCGGCCAATAGATTTTATGTATCCTCCTCTACATAAATGGAAATTTATAACGTACAATAAAAAGTTTGTCATTTTCACACTGACACAGAACCGAACAAATGGAAACAACAGAGTTAATTGAAGAGAACACCTTAGATTCAACCACTCTCAGAGAATGATGAGAACAGACAGGGGATATGTGGTGAAACTTCAGGGACCAAGCGCTTTAAGGGAACATGTCTTTTATTTGCTAAACAAAAAAAAATGTTAGTAAAATTCTTTAAAAATGAGAAAATCAGTGCTGAGCGGTAATACAAATGCTATCACCAGCAGATGTGCGGTGTTGATGCACAAGCAGAGCTTCTCCTTAGGAATACACACGGATCAACGATGTCTGTCCAGATTAGACAGCCTGTCAATCATGTCAAGTTTCACCCTGTCATTGGTGCTCTCCTTCCAAACACGGGAACAGTTACCAAGCACCAGCCCAGCCGCCGGCGGATTTTCCCAGCCCCACTGAATCTAGATGGGGATATCTCGCACTTTCTTTAATGGAATGTTTACTAAAGTGACATGTCAGTTTAAGACGAAATGGCTAAGACACTGGTGTATATTCATCAAGATCTCATTTCTTATCCTGTAGCTAAGGTAGTAAAGACAAAAGACTAAAGGCATCTAAGTCCATGAATTACAGTGTTGAAGGCAGCCAACTTTACAAGCACATTATAGTAACTTACATTAGTGAGAAATGTAGTTCTATTATATTACATCACTAATATTTGGGGGTTAATTTGTTATAACAGTCTACCTTGAGTAATAAAAATTATGGTGATTTACAGTTCTCTTATAAAGTTTAAAGAATTTCACACAGCCTTGCTTTATAATAATATTATTATAATTTATTGGGTGCTCATTACCATGTACATTTATAGCAATGGAAGAAATGTCAAAAGAGTAATTTTATTTTATTATTTTTTATCCTCACCCGAAGACTTTTTTTTATTACTTTTAGAGAAAGAGAAAGGGGGCAGGGAGAGAAAGGAAAGAGGGAGAGAGAGAGAGATCAATTGGTTGCCTCCTGTTCACACCCCAACTGACAATCAAACCCACAACCCAGGTATGTGTCCTGTCCGGGACTGAACTTGCAACTTTGTGGTGTACAGGAGAACGTTCCAACCAAATGAACCATGGGCTAGAGCTATAATCAATTCTAAGCCAGGTCTGAATTTAGCTTTTGATTATTCCAGCATTCTCATATATCTTAAATTGCCTTGTCTTTCTCTCTCAATTTTAAATGTAACATTTTCCTTACAAAGCAATGCCACAGAGTTTCTACTCATAGTAAGGTATCTTATCTTTTTTTTTTAAGATTTTATTTATTTATTTTTAGAGAGAAGGGAAGGGAGGGAGAAAGAGAGGGACAGAAACAGCAATGTATGGTTGCCTCTCACATGGCCCCCACTGGGGACCTGGCCTGCAACCCAGGCATGTGCCCTGACTGGGAATCGAACCGGGACCCCTTGGTTCCCAGCCCGTGCTCAATCCACTGAGCTACACCAGCCAGGGCGTAAGGTATCTTATCTTTAATAAATGCAAGACCCAAATTGCAGAATTTTAAAAATGATAAATTTGTGTCTGTAAGGAATAAAATTTGAAAGTGGTTTGTTACTCGGCAAAAAAACAACTGAAACAAGGCCAGCTTCCTCACATAGTAAATACTGAGTAAATCTTGATTTTTCTAGAAGTTTTTTTACTCATTTCTCACTAGGCTTACTGCTCTCTCCTCTCCTTATTGGATGTCCACCTAACTTTAACCCTCATCTATGGGACAAATGGAAAAGCACAGGGTTTAAAATCACATACAATTTTAAGTAGCCAAAAAGATAAAGATCTTCAGCAAATTAGTTAAGTTTCTGATAAGAGTTGTTTTAGTCATAGAATTATAGTGTATTTGAAATACTGTGGTAGCCACTAAATAACTGGCTAATGCCAATTTATGACAGAAGCCACAGAGCTTAAAGGAGCTGGAAATATCCGCCAAGATCTGACTTTGGGTGCGAGTGAACAGGTGCCAGGTGCGGTGAGTTCCACGAACTGCTGTTATTGGCTGATGGTAAAGGTGAATCTCTGCTTCTGCGAGTCTGATGCCACGGGAAATTCAAGCCACAGAGATGGACATTTACAAAGATGAGGTAACAGATGCTAAATGCCACACTGAAATTATAACATATGGGACATGAAAGTCTTTGATTGGTCATTTGATAGGCTATGGACTCCCTCTGCTACTAGCATTGTGAAATAGGCCCCAACAGGGAAGTTTAGCTTAACAAATGACGCTGCTTAGTTCCTCAGATTGCTGACTCGCGTGGTTAATGGGAACTTGTTTCATCTAGGGAGGAAGGAGGGTATCATAGGCAGCAATCTCTGTAGTTTTTGATGTCTGACAGAGCAAATCAAATTCATATGATAGACTTTGTTCCACTCCTAACTGTATCAACATTTATTTATGATAAACGGGGAACTTGGGTGAAAAAAAAAAGCAGTACGTGTATTGATGTTTGAAATTTTGCATTCTGCTTTTTAAAAAGAGGAATGACTGGTCCGTGGTATATTTATAACCTCAATATTTCTTTAATATATGAAATATATACAATTTTAAGACCAAAATGATCTAAAATGTAACTCTATAGCATTTAAAGAACTTAAGAGATCATTGAAAATTATCATCATTTTTCCCTTTTAAGTATTCTCTATATAATTTTCACACTCAGTCTAAGAAGACACTTTCACATATGTAGCTGGTTCTCCAAGCTCTACAGTCATTTCTCGATTTCCATAGTGCCGTGGACAGAAAAGATTCTGACTGAGAGGCTAGTTGGTGGGCAGCTATCATGATGCCTGGAATTAGAGGACCTGAAAATGTGTTGAATGGCTGCCTGAAGTAATGCATGCTAAAAAATGTTCATCTTTCGAGATCTCCTCAAATCCAGCATTCACTCTTCTGAGTAAGGTATGTTCGCGCTCCTCCAAGCAAAGATGATTTTGAGAAAAGATAAAATGTGAGAAATCAGGAGATACTAATACCTGAAAATGGGGAATGTTGGGAAGATAGTACTGACAAATGAACATGAATAATAACAGTTGAGAATGGATATAACAATGTGATTGAAAGAACGTATATACAACATTTCAGTTTTGTTCAATCCAAAGAGATTTAAAAAACAATATCTTGCAACACCTTTTGAAGAACATGAACATTAGTTTTCTACAGCCTGGGCAAGAATGAGAAAGCAAGTTGTAATATTAAGAAATTTATGAATATATACTTTTGAGAATGTATAAAAATAGAAGTATATTAAAGAAGGTTACATTATATAGATAAATCTGGAAAGGTGTGAGGAAATGTTAAATAATATAAAATGACTTACTGAAGAATTTTGATGCTCAAAGATCTTGAAGATAAGCCACAGAAATATAATAGCTTTTGTTTTGTTTTGAATATTTATGGATGAAAGTGAATTCCAGGTCATATATTAGAATATGAATGAGAATGGGCTGTTGAAAATAAAATGTTAAATTGCTTGAATTAATTTGTATCAGACATTTTAACTGAAAGGAAGGTGAGGAGGGAAGGAGACTTTTTATAAGGTTTTAGAAGGTATGACATTTTAGAATATTAAGAGATCACAGAAAAGTTTTCAAGAACAGATTATGACACGTATACTAAAATAGACAATTGAGTCAGTGTTAGCAAGAAAGTTGTGTACATTTTAAAAAAGAGAAGTGTGAAACCATAGGGTGAGGGATGAATCAGAAGATAAATGGCAAGTCGGGATGTCCTTTGTAAGAGATAAATAAATGCAAATGATTAAACTGAGTAACCTCTTTTAACAAAGAAATATGATGTCTGAAAATTTCAAGGGCATTCTCTCACGAATGTTTTACAGAGAAGCAGTAGAAATATGGTGACTCTCACTTTGTGACAGCATTCTAGCTAAAAACAGCACTAGACCTTACTGGTGTGTATACTTATTAAGAACAGTACTTAAAGCATATTTTAAAACATCATACTATATGTCAACTCTGGAAAACAATACTTCAGCATGCAGATGTCCGAGATTAGGCAGTATAATGAGATATTTAAAACCAAAACTGACATATAGTGACAATGGGCTAAATCCAGTGGCTGGAGGAATGAATGAAGGAATACCCTCATAAAGCACATGTGAATTACCAAAGCGGGGTGTCCTCAAAGGGACTTGATTATTGGTGGAGTTAGAGAATCTGTACTAACTATAGATGTTTTAACATGTATATTACTCGTTTGGAATGAAAAGATTTAGTATTTCTTGTTGGCATCTGGTTTCCCAGAGGAGGAAATATTAATCATACATTAGCAATCAGCATGCCTTTTAGAAGGCATGTTTTCTGCTAATATTTTATAAATGCAATAAGAACTACACTGATGCAAACTCATCACCCTCATACATTAAAATACAATTGAAATTAATACATGGAGACAAGCAATTCCAATTGCCATGAGATAAGCGGTTTTGGAATGGTGTAAACAATAATTGAGAAAAAAATTGGAGGAGGAGACAATATATTTTCCCCAAGGAAGACTGAGATAGCTTCTAACAGTATTCTTCTGTATTTATTTGATTTTCTGCACTGTTAACTATTGTTCATTGTTTCATCTTTGGACTTAGTTATCCTAATTTATTTTTATTTTTCTGCTACTTAAAAATAGTTTATTTCCTTTTTCATTTTAGCTTGACTCAGTCTACATTTTTTAAACATAATTTTGATCGTTTATTGGGGCTTCCTAGTCTCAGGTCATACGGTCATTTTTGTTATTTTATTTGGTTTTTGATTTTTATTGTTTTTCTAAATGACAATGGTAGATATTTTCTAAGACCATCTACTGTTACTATATTAAACTATTTTTACCAGCAAATTATATCTTCCAAGTGGTTAAGAAGATATTACCAATTTTTATGCAGTTAAGTTTTTAAATTCTCTATCTTTTCCATAAAACTTTCCTTCAACACACCCTGCACTTTTGATATCCTATCCTGATATGCTGGGCTAAATACATGTTTACCCTTTGCTAGGTGGCTCATTTGTTTAGAGTGTCACCCTGATACACTAAGTTGGCAGGCTGGATATCCAGTCAGGGCTCATACAAAAGCAACCAATGAATGCATGAATGTGGTAGGGCAACAAATCGATGTTTCTCTCTCTCTCTCTCTCTCCTCTCCTTTCTTCTTCTCCTTCTCCTCCTTCTCTCTCTCTGCCTCCCTCTTCCTTCCTCTATCTCTAAAACCAATAAATAAATTAAAAAAATTCAGAAAAGTCTTCTAACAGGAGAGGATTGTGAATTAATCTTTGCACTCCCATTGTCCTCTGGTTCTGAAAGAATATTCCATCTTTTCGCAGAGTTGATATGCGGAGCTTCCAGTTCAATTTCCAGTAATGGCCCTAAATTTATCTAGTATGATTTTGTAGGATGAAAGTATATTTTATTCTTCCCTCCAATGATTCTTTATCTAAGAGGGGAAATATTTATACCCTAGTGAATTTGAGGCAGTCTATATTCTTTGACCAGAAAAGTCTCTAAATCATCATGGTTCAGTCTAATTCTACTATTCTGCAGAATTTTATGTGCTGAAAATATACCTCCAGAAGGCAATAGGATGCCATCAATCCCCGCTCTATTATTCTCCTCCATATCACTGAATTGTTTACTGACTGATGAGGGGGTCTAAGGGAAATGACTCTGACTTTTCCAAGTACTGCCTACAGAAAGCTGCAGAGTTTGGGAGTTAGGAGTGCAACACTGGGGCCTGGCTTTCTCCATAGTAGAGGTCATGCTTTCTCAAGAATAACTGTGGTGGGACTGAGCCACTTAACAGGGTGATAATTCCCTCTAGATGATGCCATCGCTCGTTGGTTAATTTCATATTTTATTTTTTTTACTTTTTAAATTTTACTTATTAGGGAAAGAGAGACTTGTTTTTCCATTTATTTACCATATTTTGCCGTGTATCATGTGCACCCACATTTTTGGCCCAAACTTTCAGGAAAAAAAATCTTTCATTTTAATTTTTTAATTCAATTTTTTATTTTTAGAAACAAAACCAATTATCATATTCCAGGGTATTATTTTGCATATGGTTACATTATTGCTTTCTCAAGTTATACTTTTAATGCATAAATATAAATAAAATAATTAAAACATTTACATAGATATGGAATTAGTACTACCCATGTATAATGCGCACCCTTATTTTTTCCTCAAACATTTTGGCAAAAAAAGCACACGATACATGACAAAATGCGGTGTGCATTCATTAGTTGCTTCTTCTATGTGTCCTAATGGGAGATCTAATGTGTGATCTCGATGTATCAAGATGACACTCTAACCAGCTGAGCTACCCAGCCAAGGCTTAATTTCATATTTTTAAAGAATCATGACATTTGTCTATGTATCTATTTATTTACTACCTACCCCTTCTTTTCTTTTCATTTCCTTTCTTCTTTTCTTTCTTTTCCATTTGTATGTTTCAGTAGGAGAAAGTTATTAGAAAGGAAATATCAAACCCATAAAATGAAATGATGTTATTGAAAGGAAAATTCCAAGAAATCTAAATCTATATTATTTCATAACTTTGTAAGTCTCAAACACTATTGCTCTTATCAAAATTTTTAATGAGCCCTGGCCAGTGTGGCTCAGTTGGCTGGGCAACATCCTGCAAACCGAAAGGTTGCTACTTCAATTCCAGTCAGGGCACATGTCTGGGTTGCTGGTTTTGTCCCTGGTTGGGGTGCATGACAGAGGTAACCAATCAATGTTCCTCTCTCACATCAGTGTTTCTCTCCCTTTCTTTCTCCCCATCTTCCCTTCTTTCTAGAATCAATACAAGAAAAAAATTAAATGTAATGAGATAAGACCAAAAGTAATAACAATTTAAGTGTTGCCCTGGTGGGTGTGACTCACTTGGTTGGATCATCCTCCTTGTAAACTAAAGGTCATGGGTTTGATTCCTGGTCAGGGCACATGCCTAGGTTGTGGGTTCGGACTCTTGTCGGGGATTGTAGGAGAGACAACCAATTGATGTTTCTCTCTCACATCAATGTTTCTCTCCCTCTCTCTCTCCCTTCTTGCCCCTCTCCCTAAAATCAATAAGCATATCCTTGGGTGAGGATAACAAAACAGTAACTTAGGTGTTATGATAGGTATTTCAATCAAGTTCTGTTAAAGACGCTAAGGCAGAATTATTTTAAGTAGTAGGAAAAAAAATGCATATGTTCATAATTTTCAAACTAGGTAATTTATTATTATATGATTTAGAATGGATTTTTCATTATAGTAGTGCCTGTGTACATTAATTTTAGTCTCATATTTTGAACTTCAAAATTGCAAAATAAACTATTTTCACCTGCTCTGATTCTGATCTTTTTTTTTAAATAAGATAATACCATGTTCTTCGTTCTCACCCACAGTCAGTTATAATTGATTCCTATGAGACTTAATCCTCTGTTTTTAGATATGCTTAATATAGAACGTGATCTGAAAGGGCCTTTGATCATAAATCATATGCAATACAAGTTTTTCCTGCTTTGCCTGAAAACATTCTTAGGAAAATAGGTAATTGGAAAGTGGAAAATATTTAAATACTTTGAAAATGAAAGAAAAAGAAAAGAAATACACTGAAAGGGAAAGGCGATATGTCAATGGACAAATGCTGCAGATAATGTCTATGATCTGGTGTATTTTTTATTTCTATTTTTAGAAACAAACACATTAGAGTTATTTACTGAGATGAGATACAAAGGGAGAAGGCAAGGATTAGTATTAAAGAGGAATGAGCTATAAATTCATGAAGAAGTTCATAATAAAAGGCAAAAAAGAAACTTGTGTATAGGCAATGGATGTTAATAAAATGTTATACAGCAACGATATTTTGGCAATCCAGGACTCGACATGCAGCTCATCCAAGGTCTGCCCTCTTTAGAAGATAAGACATTACATAATGGCAGACCGCAGACACTGAGAACAGAACCCAGGAGACGCCTGGTCCTACGTGGGGGACACTCAAATCCACGAGACGAAGGATAATATGAGCATTCCTGATTCATATTTTCTAACCTTCGAACATCTCTCAAGCCAATGACAGAGGTCCACAAGTCCCATCAACAGAAATGTAGGCAGCGCAGAAATATACAACTAATATCATATATTCATTATATGCATAGTTATGTAAATATTAATTAAAACGTTTAAATAAGAAAACTGTACAATGTTATTCTTTTCCCACAGCTTCACACTGTACGAAGGAACTGCCTCAAATTTGATTTTTAAAAAGAAAAGGAAAATCTTCGAATCTTGCTTTCCAAATCTGAGGGAGTAACTGCTTATCAGTCACGACTCTAGGTCTCGGGAGCTCTCCCTGCAGAGAGGCCTATTCTACCCCATTTCCAGCTAAGAGGACGGTGGGGGGAGGCTAAATGGGAGGTCTGGTCAGCACCACCCCAGAGTTTCCTAATTATTTCATATAAGAGTCAAAATTAAGTATATCCAGAGGGCCGTGCAGCTCAAATTCAAAATGTATATCTGCACTGTAAGATGGAAGCACAAAACCAGCAGGGTCGAGGAAGAACATTTTGTCAAACTTTTTACTCAAATAGAAATGAGAAAGAGAATTGTGCAGATCTTAGAACAGGGGGACTTCAGACCTGGAAATAACAACAGAGAGCATGTTTTAGTTTTATAAACAGAATAGCACTGTTAAAAAAAATAGAAGCAATTTAAATTTCCTGTGGTACATTTATTTCTCAGGAAAGTGGCTTCCCACTGTGAGTCTTCGCTCCTTCACAGACTCTGCTCAGCAGCTCGGATACATTCAAGCCCCACAAATACTGGCAATGATTGCAGACTACAGACTAAACCACAATAAGGCATCAAAAAAAAAAAAAAAAAACACCAAAGGTAGATATTTAATGAAAAAGATGTGAACAACATGTGATCCCAGTTTTCTTATTTCCATGTGAAGTGAATGATATTACTGTAGTTCAAAGCTATTCACTTTTTCTGGAAACCCAATTTCAAGTTATATCAAAGAAGACCACTTTAAAAGGCCTGAAAAACCAACAGGAACAACTGAAATTCTTAGGTGAGTAATGTGCTTTCAGTAACAGTCCCCAAATTCAGATCCGTGGGATCCCTACCTATTTGATTGGGGATAGTGAATTGCTCTAATTAAAATATCTTATAAGTGACAAAGACTAATCACAGCTAAAAGCACTCTTAGGTCTTTGCCATTAAAGGAAGCTTAATAAATCCTAATCACTTTGCTATCTTTAAATCAAACTCACAGGAGACATTCCCAATAAAATGAGTGACTACGGTAGGTGACAGCCACAAAGATTTGTAACTAAAAATGAAGGGAGCAGACAAGTAGAATAACTCTCATACACGTTTCCAAACTTCCTGGATGTTAAATATTGCCTCAGGTAATTTTTTAAAAATAGAAAATTCTTCCAGAATAGAGATTATGTTTAAAAATATAAATTTATGTTAAAATTACAACTTCTACCTATGAGACACTGACTCAGAGCAACCCCCCCCAAGAAGGGACAAAAGTGGTATGTTCAGTGCCCCAAGTGATTATTCTCAATGTGTAAATTTTAGAAATACTTACCTAAAATCAATAATGAAGGGTTTAGAAATTGGAAATAGTTGACTGAAGTAAGTTACAATTTTGCCTGGGAGATTTCAATACTAAATGTATTTGCACCTAGAGCTAAGTTTTGAAACTAGACTTTACTAGCAAAAATATTTATAAAGTATAGTCATAGTTTCCTACAAAAATTATAGAGAAGTTAATGATAGTTTTTGAAAATAAATCTTGTGTGCATGTAAGAAATAAATGAAACTCTAAGACATGGAATACAACAAGAATATTCAGTAATCCTTTGATTCATGAAAAGCTAAATATAGAACTGAGGAAAACAATCACTATGTCATAAAAATAGTTTTCAGCAAATTTAAATCTTAAACTGAATGTCTATTAAACTTATTGTTTTACTTCCTTGTCTCATTTCACTGAAAAAGATTCCCTTGAGAATTATTTATGCATAAATTCCTAAAAGAAATCACATGAGTGCTTGACCCAAGCATGCAATGTAATGGCAGATGTTGTGTGGACTATATATGTCTTAGCCTTTGTTTTCAGCATATTTATAATCCATGTGAAGAAAGAAGAGGCACAGACATCCCAGAACTAAAATAGTAACTGTCAATAATATACAAGACCAAATAATTGTATGTGATCCAATATATAAATACACTGTGTATCATCCAAATGAGGCACCTAATGAAAAATGAACAAGGATTCATGTACGTTAGCCTAACTGATTAGCTAACCCTTCGCATAGGAAGTAGTGATAAGGTGAATTTTGAAAAATGGGGAAATTCATATACACAAAGAGATGACTAGGGGATGCTCTGGATGTAAAAGTCCTTAATTTCCAAGCAAATTTCTGGGGACAAATTATATATTTATATATTAGTAATATATATTATATATATATATTTTATACATATTATATATTATATATATTACTCCTTATTTAATGACATTACTCTATTTAATGACATTTACTTAGTATATAATGGGTATAATTTAAAGTATAATAGAGCACATGATAGACTAATTTAATGAACAAATGCTTATAGAGAGGACTGCTTAGAACAGATAGCCAATGTAAATTTACAACTATTTGCAAGTTCTACCTGCAAGAATTAACAGCAAGATGAGCTGGGTAGTGTAGTTTTAAACTAATTTCTGACTTACTATGTACACACTCATGCACACAGTCTCTGTTGCTTTGCTGTTGCCAGGAGACAGGAACCACAACTGACTGGACCACAGATGGGCCAGAGGTGGACATGAGATCCAAAAGGAAAAACTCATAGGCTCAGAAAATCAATCCAGGTCTCTTTCTTGCAAGTATTTTAATTAACTGATACAGTAATTTTTGTTAGAAAACTCAGAGTGGGATTTACGTAGTCACTTGAGACTATGAGGAAGCCGAGACAGAAGGATAAAGAGCTGTTAGACAGATAAGCAGGAGAGAGGGACAGACAAGGACAGAGGGACAGAGAGTGTCACACTTGAGAGGCAGAGAGAAGAGTCTGCTTTCCTCGCTTTCCAGTTCCACTTCCAGTCTCTGGGTCACAACACTGCACCTCAGTTACAGGAACAGGATGTCCATGAAATGACTTGCTGTCATCTTTCAACTTGAATGAGTAAGTTTCTGTTCTTTGAATAGCAGGGATAACGTTCAAGAGGACTGTTACTTCAAAGTGAAGTCTTCAAAATCCTCCTCCGAAATATGTGCGTGTGTTTCTTTATTTTCTAGATATCTTCAGTCTCACTTTTGGAAACTTGTGCTCTACTGTCACAACAGAAGTGAGAGAGGGAACTACAGAGAATGAGGAGGGGCAACTGAATCACTCCTGGAAGGAATCAGGCCAGCAGTTTGGGGCACACCACCAACTCAGAGTGTGAACAAGAGCAATTATGACTAAGAAGGGATTGTGAAGGTGCCATAAAGAAGTAACTCTATTCTTAAAAATGACACAAAGATCATAAATTACTACTTTCTCAACAAAAAGCTGCAAAGATTTATGATAAATGCCTGCCAAAATGGTAAAGAGGAGAAGCCAAGATAAGGCTGGCAGTTAGGACGAGGAAAAAAAGGAGCTTCTTAGTATGTGAGAAAGGCTTCCTTTACCCTTCTCAAAGACTAAGCGTGAGTATATATCAGTGGCTGACGACGGGTAGCTGAGTGATTCAAACAATGACATACCAAGTACGTATGTTGCAGGAATGCAAAAGTACGCCATAGAATTTCAAGCAACAAGAATTCTGGAAGCAGAGACACGTGAATGGTGCAGTGTGAGATGCAATAAAGGTTGTCCTCTCTCCATGAATATGCCCTACAATGGCAGGACTGCGGGCATTCTGTAAAGGTTCTGGTAGCTTAAAATAATTTTGATTATCTGGAAGTAGCTAAAAAGGGGGCATAACGCAGTGGGTGAAGGATAGTCTCTTAGAGCCACACCCCTGGGGTACGACTCCTCTGTCCCACTTAGCAGCTTGTTGACCTTGGGCAGGTCATTGAGCCCCTTGTGCCTTAGTTTGCTCAGCTGTAAAATGATGAAGCAATGAGGTTGTGACGATTCAGTGTTTGTTTGGGCACGTGTGTGTATTGAGGACAGAGCCTAGCAAATAGTAAAAGTCATTTATCATTTAATATTATTTATTATTTTAACCTGATTAAATTGTTTTATACATAACCCATATAAAATAAACTTCAACTCCATACTTAAAACATGAGTACAGTGAACACTGCACGGAAACAGTGTCTCTCACATAATGAAATCTTTGTGCGGTGGGAAACACTGGGTAACAGGCTTTGGATAATGATAACGCCCTGCCATGGAGAGCAGTAGCTCAGAGCAGGGACACCGGGAAAAGCAGGCTGGTTTGCACTGCGATCAGGTTAGAACAGGAGGGAAAATTAGGTGAGAAGCGAGGGCAGTTGGGAGAGGGTGTTGCAAAAGCCCCCAAATCCAAGCATGTCTAGGTGGGTGACAGTGACAAAAGTGGTCTTGGGACGGCCTCAAACCAACACCATGAGACCTCGTTCAGTTTTCTAAAATCTTGTCTCTCAGTAATTGTCAAAAGGTATCTCAAAGAAAGAAGACCGAAGATATGACTAGATTTGTTCCTTGTGGGACTTACAAACCAAATGTAACTACTGCAGCATCAAGGCAGATGGACACTCATTCTGATTTCTTTGCCCTTCATCTTATATCTAAGTTGAAAAGCTTGACACCAATTATTGGTCCCTATACACTAGAAAACTCTTAATCACAGCTGAGTGGAATAAGCAGTTTTTCTTTCTGAAGCCTCTTCAAGGAAAGACTTATGTGGAGAGCAACTCTGATCGTGTGAGGGTTGGCAGCTGCGGCCAAAATTAATACGATTCTAAATGATGCAGAATAAATCAGCCAAAACAGCGGTGGGCTGCAGTCCCCGGTGCCCAGCAGCGCTTCTCCTAACCGCAGAAATTTAATTTCTCAGAGTTAGTGTCCTGTTTAACTATAGAGTTAAAACAGCAATAAAACATAGCTTGAACCAATGGACAATTTTTTTAAGTATATGTTACTTAAGTTTGACACCTCTTTTGTATATAAATACCAGGTGCATTTCTTTTCAAATGACTACAGCTCATTACAAGACTCAGACACTCAAGGAATCTTGAGAACTTACTATGCAAATAATAATCACTTAAAATCACCTTTAAAATGTTAAATTTGCTTCACACTGAGGACTGGAAATTTGAAAAAAAATTCAGGTTTTACATCCATGGGAAGCCCCTGGAAATAATATGGCTCTACTGTATTTGATATATATTACCCCAGAGAAATATGGAAACCACATGTAATAACCTACAAGATAACATGATATAAACACGTAAAAACTGCTATCTCGGCAGGCTTATTTAACAGTATGTTGGATTAGATTTAGGAAGAAGCTGGCGCCTTCCTGTAATATGGGATGGGCAACCTGAAAGCTAAGGTCTGTAAAGGCAGATAGAGTGAGTCTACCCTCCGACTCTCCTTGTCTCTCCTACGTACTGAAGAAATTAAAACAGCCAGGGACACCACAGCCAGGCTCACTGTGAAGGTTTGGCTTCATCACAGTGTCAGCTGGCAGATTTTATAAAGTTCCCTGTTGGGTTGGTTTCTCCAGTGTAATGAAACTTCCACAAAAGGATCACCCACCATGTCTGTCAAGACTAAGAATGAAAACTTGTCCCAGCAGTAGCTTTCTCGTGGCCAAATTGCATCAATTATTGCAAGCATGGAAATGAAGTTGAAGAAATTCCATACTCTCACCTATAAGTGGAACCCAACAAACAAAACAAACAAGCAAGAAAAATAGAACCAGAGGCATGGAAATAAAGAACAAACTGACAGTAACCAGAAGGGAGAGCAGAGGAGGATAACGGGGGAAAGGGGAAGGGTAAAGGAACATGTATAAATTACACATGGACAAAGATAATGGGGAGGTGGAGGATTGAATGTGGAAAGTGGGGGTGAGTAGGGCAGGGGAGAGTAATGGGGAAAACTCTAATTGAACAACAATAAAAATAAATTAAAAGTTTTAAAATAGAAAAAAAAATGAGGCTGATTTTATACTCAGCTAAGAAGACAGCATTGTTTTCCTAAAGTTTGTCATGTGCCCTGACTGGGAATCGAACCTCTGACCCTTTGGTTCACAACCCACGCTCAATCCACTGAGCCACACCAGCCAGGGCTGTTTGTACTTCTTAATCTTCTCACCTCTTTAGTCATTCCCCTACAACCCTCTCCTATCTGCCAACCATCAAAATGCTGTGTCCATGATTCTGTTTTTGTTCTTCTCGTCTGCTTAGTTTGCTTTTTAGATTCAATTGCTGATAGATATTTTTTGCCATTTAATTGTTCATAGTTTTGATCTTCTTCTTTTTCTTAAGGGGACCTTTAATACTTCACATTATGAGAATTCTTTTCACACGCATGAAGGAAGTGAAGCCCTGGGAATCATGTGTGTGAGGAAAGTCTCCACGTGATTAAATCTCCCAAGTCGGCATGCACAAATTCATGCCTGTGGAAAAAGGAATTCTTTAAAAGGAAATTTGGCTAACATATTTCTTAAAGATTTACTGCCTTGCTGAGTCTCTTCCCCTTGGATCTAGGGGCTTATGCTAATGAATGCCCAGGCCTTTTTCCTGCCTCAATCTTTATGGTTCTGGAGTAAGCAGCCCTAGCTAGCTTGCCCTCAATTTATATATCTACCCTCTTAATGTATGGCCCCGGTCCTGTCTACCACCCTACCTGAATATACAATCTATGCATAAGTTAATGAAGACCAATCTGATGCTCTGTGCCCCAAATCCTCAATAAAAACCCCTGGGCCCGAGGCTCAGGGCTCTCTCCCAGATGATGAGGGGGAAGCCGTGTGGTCCCGGATTCCTTTTCCTGCGTATTTGGTGTGAGAATTATTTATAAATGCATTCGGTCACGGTCATCATGGATTCTGCCTAGCTATGAATCCGCAACATCACATAGTAATGGTTTGGTGATGATGAACTCCTTTAGTGATTTTCTTGTCTGGGAAGCTCTTTATTTGCACCTGTAGTATAAATGATAGTTTTGCTGGGTAGAGCAATCTTGCCTGTAGGCCCTTGCTTTTCATGACTTTGAATATTTCTTGTCATCCCCTTCTTGACTACAAAGTTTCTTTGGAGAAATCAGCTGACAGTCCTATGGGAACTCCCCTGTAGGTAACTAACTTATTTTATCTTTCTGCTTTTAAGATTATTTTTTTTATCTTTAACCTTTGGCATTTTAATTATGAGGTGTCTTGGTATGAGCCTCTTTGCATCCATCTTGTTTGGGACTCTCTGTGCTTCCCAAACTTGTATGTCTATTTCCTTTAACAAATGAGGGAAGTTTTCTTTCACTATTTTTTTCAAATAGATTTCCAATTTTTCTCTTCTCCTTCCTCCACCCTATGATCCCAACCTAAAGTTGTCCCAGAGGCTGCTTATACTATCCTCATTTTTTTGGATTCTTTTTTCTTCTTGCTGTTCTGATTGGTTGTTTTTTGCTTCCCAATGTTCCAAATAATTGATTTGATGCTCTGCTTTATCCACTCTGCTGTTGTTTCCCTGTAAATTGTTCTTTATTTCAATTAGTGTATCCTTCATTTTTGACTGGATCTTTTTTATGTTCTTGAGGTCCTCACTGAGTTCTGTGAGCATCCTTATAACCAATGTTTTGAACTCTGCATCTAATAGATTGCTTATATCCATTTTGTTTTAGCTCTTTTTATGGAGTTTTTACCTGTTTGATTTGAGCCATATTTCTTTGTCTCCTCTTTTGGGAAGGCTCCCCATGTTTGTTTCTCTGCATTAGGTAAAGCTGCTTTGACTCTGTGTCTTAGTAGTGTGGCCTAATGTAGTAGGTGTCTTGTAGGGTCCAGTGGCACAGACTCCCCTATAACCCAAGCTGGGTACTCGAGGTGGGCTGAGTATACCCTCCTCTTGTATTTGAGCCTTGGTTGTTGTTGGAAGAATAATGAGAGGGATTTACCCAGGCCATTCAGCTGTAAAGACAGGATGTCACCACTGACCATCAACCTCCACCCTCTGTGTAGGATCAGCTGTGCAGGTGCAGGGTGGTGGTATTCTGACATGGTCAGTAGCTGTCCACTGGGTGTGCTGGCCTTGGGTTTTCCCTGGTGGTGCAGGCCAAGGTTAGTTCCCACCTATGTGTTGACCGGCACCAGCGTGACTGAGCTATAAAGCAATCTGAGATGGCTGCTACTTGGGCTGCTAGGCTTGAAGATTCCTAGGCAAAGCCAAGCTGTCAATATAAGCTGGCTGCTGGGACTCAATGAGGCCAGCTGTTGTTTGTTTGATAGAATTTAGGAAGTTGTGAAGGATGACCCAAGACCAGCCACCCACTTGGAAAAGCAGCTTGGGTGGGCCCAAGTTGGGTGGGGCAGAGTCTCTGGTAATCTCCAAGGCAGGTCAAACAGTGTGAGCCAGGTTAATGGAGCCTCATATATGGCACCCATTTGCTGACTTTGTGGGCAGAGGGTTTAGAAAAGGAACAATGACTTCTGCTCACCTTGATGCTAGACATTTCACTTCCTCCCTTTATCCCACTGGTACCTTTCAAGCTGCTAAGCTGGTGCTGGAGCCCACAGGGAGTGCATCTGAGGAAGTGAGTCCGTGTGTGGGTGCTTTAAGAGGAAGTGCTCAGGGCTCCAATAGCTTCTACCACTGAATCAATCCTCCCTGGCTTTTGCAGTCATAAGTTGTGGGGACTTATCTTCCTGGCACTGGAATCCTGGGCTGAGGGGCCTGGTGTGGGGCTGGGCCTCCTCACTCCCGAGATCTCTCTCCTAAATTTTCATCTACCACACATGGGTGAGGGACCAGCTCATTCTACATCTGTGCCCCTCCTACCAGTCTGGATGGATGTGGTTTCTTTACTGCCATAATTGTCAGACTTCCATTGAACTTGGTTTCTCAACATTTTGAGTGATGGTTCTTCTATATATTTTAGCTATACTTTTTATGTGATTTTATGTAGAGGCGATCCATGTTGCCTATGCCACTATCTTGACCAGAAGTCTCTGTTCTTCTTTTTAGAATCAATCTTCTCTGGTAAAATGCTTTCTACTTCATTAAATTGTTTTATTCAAATCCAGTAAAATTACTAATAATAGATAATTTTGCTCAGTTAATTTTCACATAAATTCAAATTTTTAAGTTGCCTCCTTCATTTCAGTGGCATATTTCCTCCTTGTGATTAAACCTAGTAATAAATTGTATAAATGTGGAAAACATAAAAGGCTTGGCAAGTACAATAATTCCAATTACTACAGAAGTTTTCTAACTTTGTATTAGAATAGTAATTTACTATATTGGAAAGACTGTAGCTAAAAAATCATTCATACTTCTCTCCAAAAAAACTTTTAGCCTCTCACAAGTCCAGACTTCCAGAAATAAAATATTTTTGGTGAATACTGAATATGCTTTTTATTCAAGGTAATATAGTAAACTACATTGAGCAACAAGAAATAATATTAAAATAACGTGCTTCTTGCCTTAGGTGGTGTAGCTCAGTGGATTGAGCGTGGGCTGCAAACCAAAGGGTCTCTGGTTTGATTCCCAGGTAGGGCACATGCCTTGGTTGTGGGTCAGGTCCCCACAAGGGGGTGCCCAAGAGGCAACCACACACTGATAGTTCTCTCCCTCTCTTTCTCCCTCCCATTCCCTCCCTTAAAATAAATAAATATTTTTTAAAAATTATAAAAATTAAAGTATTGTGATTCATTTCTTCTAAATTTTGAAAGTAATATATTAAAACAATAATACAGAAAAGAGGAGAAAAAAGGCATATAATCCCATTATCCCAGCACAATGAGTTTATTATTGCCTTTTTAATTTTGAGCTATGCCTAGACATATGTGTACTGTAAAGTATGTAGCCATAATAATAGCAAATATGCAATTTAGTTTTTCATTTTTTCACCTACCATTTATTTCATATGCTTTCCATCTCATTCCATTAGAAGCAACTGCATACTTTCTAACAAAAACTAGTCTATAACTTTTTAACTAAAGTATCTATGTTTTTTTTTTAAGTGGAATGATGATTCACAGAAGCCTGTATGCAACTACAGTTGCTTGATAATTTCTAAGTATAAATCACAATACGGTATCATCCATATCCTTGTGGCTCTCCGTTGCTCCGTTTCATCCTTTTTTCCTGATGCATATGCTATGCCTAATTTTAGGGATAGTAAAATCACAGAGCTTCTGTCTTCCAGGAAATAAGAGGTAGAGTTAAATTTTAGAATCAGAATACTTAATTCTAATCATTGTATATGTGTCATTTCTGTCATACAGTTACGAAGTGCTCACTTTGTTAGACTGAGTTGCTATTCTCTGGATAAGAACATAATGTGTAAGATAAAGCTTTTCTTGACATATATAAGCAACTTATTCCACAAAAGTAAGAGACTGGACCATTAGTTCTGCAGCCACAATGAGAGAGGCTAGGTTCAGGTTAAGGGTGGGACAGTTAGAGTGATTAGTACAGTGACAGCAAAGGGCTTGATCATCATGAAGACGTATAAAAAAAAGTGAGTGAGGCTGTTCAGGGCAGGAATCTGGAGAGAGGGTCCCTTGTCTCACCAGCTGGGCAAATTTAAAAGCCTGGGTCTCCCTTTCCTCAGCTGGAAATAATTTTAATAATAGCTCTTTCACTGAGTGGTTAAGAGGTTCAATGACTTTACACATGAAGGGTGCTTACTGGAGTCTCTAGCACATTAAAAAAAAAAACTCAAAAATTGTTCATTGTTATTGTTGACAGTATTCTTTAGCCAATTTAAGAGCCAAGTCTGGGGTTATATACTGACCATCAGGAGGTCCATTTAAGGATATGTGAGGAAAAGCAGAGGCATGACCCAAGAAAGAAAAGGCCACTCATAATAGAGAACCCCTGGAAGCAAGGTGCAATGACAAAGCAGACACGAAGAGGGCGTGTCAGTGATCAGAGCAAGGAACAGGTCTCAGGGGCAAAGGCCCAGTCACTCTGCCAGTTGGTGGGCGTGCTCTGTGCTTCTGACTCTGCTCATTTTAAGTTAAGGCACCAGAGGGCTGCCTCCAAGTCATGGAGTAGGGCAGTGCTAACAATACACCGTGTATATAGCAACTCTTTTGTAAATAATTTTCTTCAAAAAATCTTTGGACTTAGCCTTATCAATGCCTAAAGTATATATGCTATAATACCTTTTTGTAAAGTACATATACTATAATATTTCTTTGAGAACTAAATGTCTCATGTTTTCAAATAGAACTCTTTGATGTCAAAGGCAAAAATCAAAAAGAAAAGCATGGATTTGACAACATTAATATTAATCTCTTTTGAAAAAAGAAAAAATCGAAAGGCAAAGGACAAGTTAGGGTGTTGTAATACAAAGGGTTAATATAATGTGTAAAAAGACTTACAAAACAGATTTCCAAATGAATACTCCAACAGAAAATCGACAAGCTTCAAGGACAAAATTAATTTCTTAAAAATTTGAGAGGCTAAAATGCATAGACAAAAAATGTTCAAACTGAGCAACAAAGTTCCATGAATATAAAAACTTTCAAATTATCCTAAGTATAAAAATATACACATGTATATAAAATCTGGTTTGGACATGGGGAAGGGGCAGTTATACTTGATAGAATAAAATATTAATGAATATTCTGAAGAATGACTTGATAAAATGTAACAAATCTCTTAAATATCTGTAAAACTTAACCTAGAATATCTTAAACAATAAATAAGGATTTTCTGAAAGATTTAAGTACAAAGGTAATCTCAGAATTTTTTGCACTAGAAAAATGTAAAGATGTTATAAATATTTACTGATAAAGTATTAACAAAGTAGCATATACATTCATTAAACTTGATCTTATAAGTATTTATTGAAATATAAACATATAGATATTCTCAAGTGAAGAAAGGAAATTTGAAGACTCAACACCTAGGACTTGTTTTTAATGGGTAAGATTTATGTAAACGAGGGCCCAGAAAAAATCTGAAAGACATAATTTAGCATGAGATTATATATTTTTAAATTAACCTTTCCTCAATTCATGTTTTGTATATTCTCAATAACAAATGTAGATATGTGTATACAAGTTTGTAATGGAGAGAATATACTTGAACATGACCTTTGGACAATCAAATCAGGCATTGAGAGCCAGTTCTACAATTAGGAATGCTCTTAATTTCTTTAATTCTCAATGTTTTAAAATCTATTAATAGCATTCACATTATAGAGTCATATTTATTAAATGATATAATAATGCATGTAAAATGTTTGAGACAATGATAGCCACGTGGTGAGTATTCAATAAGAATTTGATGGTTCACTTTGCAGGTATTTGATTTATAAGAACTTTTAACTTCTACACAAGTCTTTCATCTTAATATCCCTGGATCCTAAGTTAGTATCAAATACAGAGTAATTGATTGTGACATAGAAGGCAGCATGAATGCATGATATGGAAAGTGAGATCCTGCTACATTAAGGTCTTATTCAGAGTTCGTACCCAGAGCCTTTGGATGGGCAGGCCCTAATCCAAGTTTTCATTTATGACTCTAACTCTGACTTTTTGTTCCATGGTGTCTTTGTCTTTATCTGATTTAAGTAATTATTGGCTCTCAACTTGATTTCCATCTTGGGCTTTGTTTTACTGTTGTTGTTGTTGTTGAATTATATGTGATATTTGACTAATGTCCGTCCATCATAGCAACTTTTGTTTTTCTGTCAGAGATATGAGAATAATAGTCGTTCCTTCATAAATAAAGAGACAGATACCCTAATAGACTCTCTGCATCAGAAGGATCATACCTAGCACTAATCAAAACAAAAACTCATGATTTCCCATAGACATTCACACATACCGAGTACATACAGTGCCAGGAACCTGACACATCACTCAATACAATCTCTTTCTTTTACGGAGGATGAAACACTTCCCCTGAAGGTTAAAGCATTTGTCCTTTCCTGACTAAACCATTAATTAGTAAGTGAACTGAGTTCAGGCCTTCTTGTTCCAAGACCACTGCCCTCCTCACAGTATCTTGCAGCTTTTAAGGATCTTAAAAATAAATTTGATGATGCCAAAACATATTGCTTTTGTTTTGAAAATGGACAAGACTTCTGGCATTCTAGTTCACAATGCCTAAGGCAAAATCCAACCCTTCACATTTTTTTTCTGAAGAAAATAAAACTTAGTTCAGCTTTAAAATGTTGTAGTTGGCTGGGTAAAAATTTTGTCTTCCTTACATTAAATCAACCAACCTTCAGTGCTGAACTTCTTATGGGAAGCATAACTTTCAAAACAGATAAAATGCACATACTCTAGATGGACACAGTGAGGGCCAAAACAAATATAATTATGTGATATCAGAGATACTTTTCCCGAAACCCAATATATCTACAAATATTCTTTTATATGTGTGTTCATATTCAAAAGCACTATGTCCCCAGGAACAATAAACTCAGTGACCCTTCTCTGATAGGCAATACATTGGAAAAAACAACTCCTGTGAGTTAGAAATTCAGTGGAGAATATTTCACCAGTGGATGACAGATCATGCTAAGTGGATGAGGAAAAGACATGTCTCTGAAGTGCTCATCTTTTGACATCCTGAAGACTTTGAAATGGCAGCTAATTTCTACAGAGCTTCACCTTTGGCTCTTTATAGGCAAGCCGAATTTAACAGGAGTTTCCTGTACTCTGCTCCATCAAAAGGAAATATCCACAATGCACACTTTAAAACGATTATTTATGAGCAAAAGGAACAAGCTCTTTATTGTAGCATCTCTATAAACATCACATTTTTTCTTAAACTGAATTTTCAAAGAGCACTACATATAATCATAATAACTGTCTATCTGAATTCCAAGTTTAAACAGATAAATACTAGATCTTGATATCAACTCAGAAATAGCTTGAAATCAATAACATCTTTCCTGTCAACATATAGAGTGGAATGATTCAAATGATAATCTGCAATGTTGAACATAATTCTTTAATTTTCAAATGAGGCTTGAATCACTCCAAAAGCTGCCTCTTACAATAAGGAATACATTGACAACACTTTTAATGATGCAGTCTATCAATCCAAAGCTGCAAATCGTGCAATCTATTGAAGCATCCCCTGCCTCCTCTTGGTATCTCATTTTAATTACAGACATACTTCTTAGGAGCAATTAATGTCCTATACATAGGACGTAATGATTTAATGATGTAAATATAACCCTTGGAGAAGTGTTTTTCTAAATAACATTCACTATCTCACAATTAAGGGAAAAAATTCACATAGTGTAAGAAACAAGTTATTCCAGAGAGTATTTATATCATTCTGTAATTCTTACCTCAGTGAAGCTGCTACACCTCAAGCCAACTATACAAACATTTCAGAGTAATTCTTACACAACCAGTTTATAACTTTCAGTTCCTACAAAATCTCTCAAATGAAATCGCATCCACTTCATTTCTAATGTGCTTGCTGATGTTCAGGTTTACATCTTATCTTCCAAAGATTACACAACACCTTTTCTATTCATTCTCCCTCTAGGTTTATCCCTTTTCTAATTGCTTATGCTAAACTTGGCATAAAAATTATAAATAAATTGGCTTCTTTACAGGAAAAGGGTGTAAATATTTTACTTAGGTATTATTTCAGGACTAATGTATTTCCCTCCTTAATATTTACTTTTAAATTCCTAATGCAAAACTCTTTAGAAATTAGTCAAACTTAGGCCCATCAGAGGCAGCCACAAACTGCGGATCACTTTGTAGCTCCCAGCAGATTGCCCAGGGTAAGTCACAGGCAGTGTTTGATATGGGACTGCACCAGAATCCCTTCCAAGAGGCCTCAGAACCAATGCACCCAGTGGTCAGCTTCAGACAACATCACAGCAGAATCCAATTAACTTCACAAGCAGCACATCCAAAGGGAGATCTTGGCAGGCACGAGATCATGCTGAGGTGAATTCTACTTTGTTTGCTTAGCACCTGCACAGGAGCTTATATGGTGTGGCCAGGATGGATCCTCACAGTCAGCCAGCCTCAGGATCGACCCCATACACAAAAGAGCCATTAGCAATCAAGACTCAATTACAACAGGAGGGCCCACATAACCCACACAAGGGACATTCCTGGAGAACTCATATCAGATGATGAAGGAGACTGTGCCACTGGGTGCCACAGAACACAGACTTCTAAGACTGGGAGTCATAGCAGATCTTCATGTAGAAACAAACACAAAGGGGCAGCTAAAATGGGTAGAAAAAGAAATATCTCCCAAATGAAAGAACAGGACAAATCTCCAGAAAAAGAGTTAAATGAAACAGAGGCAAGCAATTTCCCAGAAATGGTTATAATGATGCTCAGGAACCTAGTGAGAACTTTAACGAAGAGATAACAAGCATAATAAAGGACACGGAAACCATACAAAAGAATCAGTCATAAATAAAAAATACAATATATGAAATGAAGAATACATTAGAAGGAATAAACAGTAGATTGCACGAAGCAGAGGATCAAACCAGTGATTTGGAAGATAAGGTAGCAGAAAACATCCAATCAGAGTAGCAAAAATAAAAAGATGAAGATAGCTTAAGGGACCTTTGGGACAACATGAAACAAAAAAAAATCTGCATCATAGCAGTACATGAAGCAGAAAAGAGAGCAAAGGATCAAGAACCTATTTGAAAAAATAAGGACTAAAACTGTCCTAACTTGGTGAAGGAAAATGACACACAAGTCCAGAAAACACACAGAGCCCCAAACAAGATGAAACCAAAGAGGCCTACACCAAGACACATCATAATTAAAATGCCAACAATTAAAGACAAAGAGAGAATCTTAAAAGCAGCAAGAGAAAAAGCAGTTAGTTACCTATAAGGGAGCTCTGATAAGACTGTTGACTGATTTCTGAAAAGAAACTTTGCAGATCAGAAGGAACTGGCATAAAATATTTAAAGTGATGAAAAGCAAGGACCTACTACCAATACTACTTCACCCAGAAAAAAACTATCATTTAAAATTGAAAGAGAAATGAGTTTCCTAGACAAGAAAAAGCTATAGGAGTTAATCATCATCAAACCAGCAACATATGAAATGTTATAGGGTCTTCTTTATGAAGAAGAAGAAGAAAACAGAGGAATATAGTTAAATTAATAAAATGGCAATAAATACATACCTATCAATAATCACTTTAAATGTATCAATAAATGGCTTAAATGCCCCATTCAAAAGACACAGGGTAGATGAATGGATAAGAAAACAAGACCCATATATATGCTGTCCACAAGTGACCCGCCTCAGAATGAAACATACACACAGACTAAAAGTTAAAAAAAAAAAGGAAAATACATATTTTATGCAAAGTAAAATGGGAAAAAACTGGGGTAGCAATACTTGTGTCTAGCAAAGTAGACTTTAAAACAAAGGCGATATATAGAAGGACACTACATAAAGATAAAAGCAGCAATCCAACAATAGGATGTAACTCTTGTAAACACTTATGCACCCGACATAGGAGAACCTAAATACGTAAAGCAAATCTTGATGGACATAAAGGGAGAGTTGACAGTAGTACATGATTTTAACATCCCAATGACATCAATGGGTAAATCTTTCAGACAGAAATCAACAAGGAAACAGTGGTCTTAAAGGACACACTAGATCATATGGATTTAATTTATAGCTTCAGAGCATTTCACCCCAATATAACATATGTTCTTTTCAAGTGCACATGGAACATTCTGTACAATAGACCACATGATAGGACACAAAACAAGTCTCAATAAATTTGAGAAGTCTGAAATTATATCAAGCATCTTCTCTTACCATAAAGTAATGACACTAGAAATCAATGACAGGAACAAAAAAAAAAAAAATGGAAAAACACACAAAGACATGGAAGCTAAATAACATGTTGCTAAACATTGTATGGGTTAATAATGAGATCAAGGAAGAAACCATAGAATATTTTTAAACAAATGAAAATGAGATACAACAACCCAAAATTTGTGAGACACAGTTCAAAGAAGGAAATTCATAGTATTACAGGCCTATCTCAAGAAACAAGAAAAATCTCAAATAAACACTCCACTTTTAAAAATAAAGGAACTAAGAAAAGAACAATCAAAGCCCAAAGTGAGTAGAAGAAAGGAAATAAGAAAGATAAGAGTAGAAATAAATGACACAGACAGTTAAAAAAAATACAAAAGATCAATTAAAGCAGGAGCTGGTTCTTTGAAAATATAAACAAGACTGACAAACCTTTAACTATGAATCAAGAAAAACAGAGAGAGAACCCAAATAAATAAAGTCAGAAACAAAAGAGGAGAAGAAACAATGGACTCCACAGAAATACAAGGGTTAGTAAGAAAATATTAAGAACTATGTGCCAATAAATTGGACAAAGTGGACCAAATGGCCAAATTCCTAGAAACATAAAAACTTCCCAAACTGAATCAGGAAGAATAAAAAAAATCTGAATAGGTAGATTACAAATAATGAAATTGAAGCAATAATCAAAAAACTCCCAACAAACGAAGTCCTACACCAGATGGCTTCACTGGTGAATTTTATCAAACATTCAAAGGTGAACTAACACCTATCCTTCTTAAACTATTCCAAAAATATCCAAGAGAAGGGAAGAATCCTAAGGTCATTTTGCAAGGCCAGCATTATTGTAATTCCAAAACCAGATAAGGACACTACAAAGAAATACAAATTATAAGGCCAATATCCTTGATGAATGCCAAAATCATCAACAAAATATTAGCAAATTGGATCCATAAATGCCTTATAAAGATCATACACCATGATCAAGTGGGCCTTATTCTGTGATGCAAAGTTGGTGCAATATTTGCAAATAATAAATATGATAAACCGCATAAACAAAATAAAGGATAAAATTACATGATAATATCTACAGAGTCTCAGAAAGAGTTAATAAAATCTAACAACCTTTATGATAAAAACTCTCAGCAAAGTGGGAACACAGGGATCATACTTCAGTAAAGGCTTAAATGATAAACTGACAGCCAACGTCATACATGATAGGAAAAAAAATCTAACAGTGTTTCCCTTAAGATCTGGAACAAAACAGGGATGTCCACTCTCACCACTCTTATTCAACACAGCAATTAGACAAGAATATGTAAAAGCCATCCAAATAGGAAAGTAAGAAATAAAACTGCCATTATTTGCAAATGACATGATACTGTATATAGAGAACTCTAAAGGTTCCAGCAAAAAACTACTATACAGATAAATGAATCTGACAAGTTAGCAGGATACAAAATAAATATCCAGAAATCACTTGCATTTTTATACACCAATAATGAACTCTCAGAAAGGGAAATTAAGAAAATAATTCCATTTATAATTGCATCAAAAATACCAGGGAATACATTTAACCAAGGATGTAAATAAAATTCCTGTATTTGGAAAACTGTAAGACGCTGGAGAATATGGAAAAAAGTGAAAGCATATACCGTGTTTTTGGATAGGAAAAATTAACATCATTAAAATGTCCTTACTACCAAGGCAATCTATAGGTTCAATACAATTCCTACCAAGATACCAATGACATATTTCAGAGAAGTAGAATAAATATTCCAAGAATTTACATGAAAACACAAAAGACCTCAAATAACAACAGCGATCTTGAGAAAGAAGAACACAATTGGAGGGATCACACTTCCTTATATGAAACTATACTGCAAGGCCATAGTAATTAAAACAGTATGGTACTGGCATAAAAACAGACATACAGATCGATGCAACAGAATAGAGAGCCCAGAAGAAACTCATACCTTAATGGTCAATTAATATTTGACAAAGAAGGCAAGAGCATACAATGGAGTAAAGACAGTCTATTTAATAAATGGTGTTGAGAATACTGGACAGATACATGCCAAAAATGAAATTAGACAACCTTCTTACACCATATACAAGAATAAACTCAAAATGGAATAAAGACTTAGATGTAATACTCAAAACCATAAAAACCCTAGACGAAAAGATAGGCAGTAAAATCTCAAACATTTCTAGTCACAGTATTTTTTCTGATATGTCTCCTCGGGCAAGGAAAACAAAAGAAACAATAAACAAATGGAACTACATCAAACTACAAAGTTTTTGTACAGCAAAGGAAACAATCAACAAAATGAAAATATAGCCCACTGAATAGGAGAACATATTTGCTAATGAAGCATCTGATAAAGGGTTAATATCCAAAATTTATAAAGAATTTATACAATTCAACATTAGATGAACAATAAAACTAAAAAATGGGCAAATACCCTGAGTAGGCACTACATAAAAGAGGAAATACAGATGGCCAACAGACAGAAGATGCTGAACATCACTAATTATAAGAGAAATGCAAATTAAAACTACAATGAGATATCACCTCACATGTGCCAGAATGGCTATCATCGATAAATCAACAAACAAGTGTTGGCAAGGATGCAGCACAAAGGAAACCCTCATGAACTGTTGGTGGGAATAATATTGGTACAGCCAATGTGGAACACAGTATGGAGTTACCTCAAAAAATTAAAAGAGAACTGCCTTATGACCCAGCGACTCTAGGAATATCTGGGAATATATCTGAAGAAACTCAAAACACTGATTCAAAGAATATATGCCCCTCTACATTCATTGTGGTATTTACAGTAGTCAAGATATGGCAACAGCCCAACTGCCCATCAGCAGATGAGTGGATAAAAAAGCTGTGGTACATTTATGCAATGGAATACTACTCAGCTGTAAAAAAGAAGGAACCTTTTGCAACAGCATGAATGGACCTAGACAGTATTATGCTAAGTGAAGTGAGTTGATCAGAGAAAGACAAATATCATATGATTTCACTTACATATGGAGTCTAATGAACAAAAGAAACAAACAAAATAGGTATAGAGTCATAAATACAGAAAACATACTGAGAGCTGTCAGAGGGCAGAGGGTTTGGGGATTGAGTGAAAAAGGTAAAGAGATTAAGAAAAAAAAAAAACAAACTTCATAGACCAGGGGTGTCAAACTCATTTTCCCCAGGGGCCACATCAGCCTTCAGGTTGCCTTCAAAGGGCTGAATGTAACTTTAGGACTGTATAAATGTAACTACTCCTTAACTAGGGGCAAGGAGCCTGGCGCTGCCACTGGGTAGAAACAAGGTGCCAGGCTGGATAAAATAAGATGGAGGGCCAGATTCAGCCCCCGGGCCTTGCGTTTGCCACCTGCATCATAGACACAGACAACAGTACAGTGACTGCCAGAGGAAAAGGGCAGTGGGGAGAGGCAGAAGAAGGTAAAAAAGAGGGAAATGGCGATGGAAGGAGACGTGACTGGGGGTGGGGAACGCACAGTACACTACACAGGTAAGGTAACGTAGAACTGTACACCTGAAACTTATATAATTTTACTAACTGATGTCACCCCAAGAAATGCAATACAAATTTTAAAAATAAATAATATATCCACTCTAAAAAATTAGCCAAACTTTTGCACATATGTGATTAATTCATAAACACACACACACACACACACACACACACACACACACAAACATTTCCAGAGAGAAGAACCTAGCATATTAGGACTCATAGTTAAGGACTACATGAATTCAACTACAACGTAATTTCTAGCAGTATTTAACTGAAGTATTGGATGTCTATTTTAATATACCACATAAATAGTTCACAGCACACATCTTTTAAGCCTAGCAGCAATAATTCTAGGAAAGCAATGTTTAAAATGTGTCTATAATAAAGCGACTTCTGTGAATAGCAGTGACATTTAATTCCTAATTCCTTCTATTTTTTCTAAAAATGGTTTTAAGAATTAACAGTTATTGCAGCAAATACTAATAATCCAATATATTTTACTAAAATATAATTTGGATTGTTTACTCTGGCACTTATATTATGAAAAAAACAAAAGTTTTCTCATCATCTTTTCAAAAGTAATGAAAATGTGGTTCATTTTAACCATTGCTCACAGAACAGGAAGGAACAGGTAAACTTAGCCCACCACAACTGGCCCCCTGAACCCCCATTGTGGCTTCCGACACTCAGTACGTTGTGAAGACAAACTAGGAAAGATCATTTTCCTCAAATAAGAATCTTTAAGGAGAATGAGATATTGTAAATGTTCCTGTAGTATTATTAATTAGGACAATGTGCTATTGTAAAAATTCTCACAGCACAGGATGATTATATGGTTCCTGTTTACACTGATACAGAGATACACCCTAAACATCGTTCTTATGGTATGATTATCTTGCTATTATAATGGCAATTTCACATTGTATGAGAGTAGCAATGGATAAAAAAGGGGGATAAAAACTCTGAGATATTAGAAGTCTTTATACAAGAGACCCTAACACTTGAGAACTACTAATATCCTTAAAGGTACAGAAATACTGACACAGTCATCAGGAATGTGAGTGAAGGGGGTTGGAGAACTGGCCTGAGTCAACGCGATGCTAAGATACCAGCCTTGCTCCTCCTCCTCTTCGACTCCCTTTGCACACGCGAAGTGGGAAGCGTAGGAGGGACTATGACTTGGCAAAGAACCTGTACTATTTCCAGGATGCAGAAAACAGTTTCAATATAGAAATTTTAAAAACAGTATCTAACTCAGCAGACTATCAGAGTTTTGTTTGACAACATTTACGTGATGCACCAGTTCCCAGGAAATGAAATTTGCTAACGACATAGCTGCCCATAATTTAAAACAAGATTTATAGATGTAAGGTGTTTTGTCCAACATATTAATAGCACAGGAATGGGTTCTGACAGACAGTAATATCCTGAACCACCAGGGTAACATCTCCGCTGTGAGTTGATGCAGCATATGTATCATGTCTCCGCTTTAAAAATACCCAGTGCTTACCTGCAGACAAAAGTAATCAAACTATCCTGAAGTCACACAATCTCTTACTAGAGACCAAATGGTTCAAGTCCCTTTTATTAGCAGATAAACTAAATACATGAGAGAAATGATGTTCTGCTTACTTCCTCCCCCTCCCAAAGTAGAAGACCTTCAGAGAAAGAGAAAAGCTTATGCTTCAGAGATCACTTGACTTGGAAATTCTGCAATAAACATGTCGCATTAGGCTTATTTGTCCTTCAGTGCACATTAAAGCACTACAAAAATACAGCACTCTCATGAGGGGTATCATAAATTATTTCTGAAAGAGAACCAACATCCAATGTGTGCTCTATATGAGAGACAATACAAATTATTAGAAATCAATAGTTAAAATTATAAAGATGATATTGTTACCGCATATTTTCAGACTGTTAAAGATATAAAGGGACTGTACTATAGAAGTGGGCCTTATATGGCATAATTTTAGTAAATACTGTAATCAATTATCAGATTATGCATGTTGAACCTAGATTTTCTAGCTACAAGTCACTATGAGTTTATATAATAGTGAATCTACAGTTACATTTTAAAGACATAATTTCTTGGTGAAAAGCCCCCCAAAAGAAGCCTTTAGCTTTGAAAGCTTTGAATCCCTGATATGTAAGAAAATTATAGGGTTTCAGAAATGACAGAGGTTCAGGAAAAGGAATATTTCTCTAAGATAATAAAAGCTATAAAGGACTACAAAGTTTTGGCTACAGGAGAGTTCACAGAATAGCATTTTGCATGACATAGGACATCAATCAATTTCTTACCAACAGTTTTCATTTTCATCTTGGGAGTGGTGTGGTATTATCAGAAGGAACACTGGACTGGAAAATAGTCCTAGGCCTCAGTAAAATCAGGACACAGAACATATTACTTCTACCTTTCATTGGGCTTCAGCTTCCTTATTTGGCACAGAATACATTTGATCAGAGTTCATTCCAACTTTGAAAAAATCTAGGTATCACTAATTTTTAAATGTAAAGTAATGCTCATTTGTTTTACAAACCTTAATTTGAATCTTAGTTTCTAGATTGTATAACAAGAGGAACATACATATATCTCTTCATTCTCCTTTCATTTATTCATTTATTCTATATTTCTTAAGTATATTTTATGGAATATGCTATTACAGTTGTCCCATTTTTTTCTCTCCTTTATTCCCCTCTGCCCTGCACCCCTCATTCCACCAGCATTACCCTCCCCTTAGTTCATGTCTATGGGTCGTACATATAAGTTCTTTGGCTTCTCCATTTCCTATACTATTCTTAACTTTCCCCTGTGTATTTTGTACCTATGATTTACATTTCTTATTCCCTGTACCTTTTTCCCCTATTCTCCCCAACCCCATCCCCACTGAAAACCCTCCCTGTGACCTCAATTTCTATGATTCTGTTCCTATTCTAGTTGCTTACTTAGTTTTCTTTTTTCAGATTCATTCGTTGATAGGTGTGAGTTTGTTGTTATTTTACTACTGTTCATAGTTTTGATCTTCTTAGTTTCTAAGTCCCTTTAACATGTCATATAATGAGGGCTTGGTGATGATGAACTCCTTTAACTTGACCTTATCTGGGAAGCATTTTATCTGTCCTTCCATTCTAAATGATAGCTTTCCTGGATAGAGAAATCTTGGATGTAGGAACTTGCCTTTGATGACTTCAAATGCTTCTTTCTGGCTCCTTCTTGCCTACAAGGTTTCTTTTGCGAAATCAGCTGATAGTCCTATGGGAACTCCTTTGTCGTTAACCCTCTGCTTTTCTCTGCAGCTTTTAAGATTCTCTCCTTACCTTTAATCTTGGGCAATGTAATTATGATGTGCCTTGTTGTGTGCTTCCTTAGGTCCAACTTCTTTGGGACTCTCTGAGCTTCCTGGACATCCTTTGCCAGATTAGGGAAGTTCTCCTTCATTATGTTTTCAAATACATTTTCAATGTTTTGCTCTTACTATTCTCCTTCTGGCACCCCTATGATTTGGATGTTGGAACGTTTGAAGTTATCCCAGAGGTTCCTAAGCCTCTCCTCATTTTTCTGTTTGTTTCTTGTTTCTTCATTCTGTTCTGGTTGAATATTTATTTCTTCCTTCTGCTCCAAACCATTGAGTTGAGTCCCAGTTTCCTTGCCTTCACTGTTGGTTCCATGTATATTTTTCTTTATTTCACTTTGCATAACATTCACTTCTTCCTCTATTTTTCATCTGTACTCAATCATTTCTGTGAGCATCCTGATTATCAGTGTTTTGAACTCTGCATCTGAGAGGTTGGCTATCTCTTCATCACTTAGTTCTTTTTCTGGAGTTTTAATCTGTTCTTTCATTTGGGTCATATTTCTTTGTCCCAGCACACCTGGTACAGTGTAAGGGGCGGAGCCTTAGGTATTCACCAGGCCGGGGCAACCCACCTTGCTGTGTTGTGGTGCTGTATGTGGGGGAGAGGTCAGAGAGGGAACAATGCTGCCTCCTCATCTCTTGGCTTCCAATCACTTCCCCCACTATCCAAAAGCAAATTGGGCCCTTTTGGTGCTGATTCCCGGGTGGGTGGGTTTGTATACGTTCTAGGACCCTGTGGGTCTCTCCAACACAATGAATTATGCTGTGAGGCTGGGAGTTTTTCCTGCCACAGAAACCCCCATAGGTTTTTGCAGACAGAGGTTTTGAGGCTTTCTCTTCACATGCTGGAACCCTGCATTGGGAGGTCTGTCTTGCTCCCCAGATGTTCCTCCCACTTTATCAGCATGCAAATGTGGGACCGCCAGCTGCCACCTCACCCACCCAGAGATGCCACCTTGCCACATGTTCTCTCCACCCTGGCTGCCTGTCTCTGTCCCTCCTACCAGTCTGGATGAATGTTTCTTCTTTAACTCCTTGGTTTTTGGACTTCTATACAGCTCCATTTTCTGGCAGTACTGGTTGTTTCTTGCTTTTAAATTTGTTGTTGTCCTTCTTTTGGTGTGTGAGGAGACAAAGAATATCTACCTATGCCTTCTTCTTGGCCAGAAGTCTCATTCAACATTGTTGACCACCTGTTAATTATCCTTTGAAATTCTGTATTCATAAACTATAGGAAGCAAAGCGGGATCAGGGAGACCTCTAAGGAAGCTATTGCTATACCCTGAGCTTGTACCAGGATGTTAGTGGCAGAGGGGATGATAAAGTGGTCAGATTCTAGATACATTCTAAACGTACAACCAAGAAAATCGACCGAAGGATTGAAAGTGTGGTAATAAAAAAGAAAATAAAAGGAAAGAAGAAAGGCAGGGAGGATGGGAAGAAAGAAGGGATGGAAGAAAGGATGGAAGGAAAAGAAAGGGTATTAGTGTAATTTCCCTTTCTACAATCACAACCTTTCCCTTCTAAACATATATTTATTTTCTTTTCAGGTTTACAATACAGTGACAGCTTGTTTTTGTTTGTTTGTTTGTTTGTTTTATAACATTGAACTGATGCTCCACAGCATATTTTCAAGTTAAAAAAATTTAAGAGGTTTTAAATATTATATAATATTTTAGATCATGGCAATCTTAACTATGAAATTACTTTTAGACCCCATCTTTCCCTCTCCACAACTCTAAAACAGTGCAAGTCTTTCTAAACTTGGTAGCTTGTATTATTGCTATTCCGTATTACACTGACTTTCAATGACCAGATATTCTATATACCCCATGCTGTTCTCTCTCCTTCCTTTACACCCATTGTCCTGCCCCAGTCAGACTCCATCAGAAACACTGATGAGCGGGAGCTTGCCTCACACAGACACAGAGTCACCATCATCATGATCACAACTGCTTTTTTCATTTCTTTTCACTCTTCCTGCCCCACCATTCTCATGCCCAAAGCTGACTTTCAATTTCGAGAGGCATTAATTTTAATAATTATGCTAATTATCTGAGACCCCGCATTTCCAACATGCACAACAGAGATGCTCTGAATCCTGCCTCACAGAGCACCAAGGCCCACAACAAAGCACACAGCAAAGTGCAGATGGTGGCAGACAAAGGCGAAAGCTCATGAGAACATCATGGAAGTCAAAATAACAGCGGCTTTCCATCTGTTCACATATTCATATTTACATCATTTTCCCACAAGTAATTCTCTTTACTTCCTACTCACACTGGCAAATCTCAGCAGGTACTGAGTGGTTGGCATCTATTTTCATCTTCTAGTAGTCCTTGAGTCTCCATTTTCTAAGCAGTATGATATAATGAAGACAATTGCCAAGGACGTATTCTAGCTCCCAAGAAGCATTTGAGTTGTTCCACTCCTCAGCAATTTTTAGTTTAACTGCTCATATAGCTGACAAGTGTCTGTTGGTTTCAAAACACTTAAGATACAAATTTTCTCTAACCAGCAGCTGTATCATCATTGTTTTCATGGTTTAGATATACATTTTGTCTAATTATTTTAATAAAATACATTCGAGGGTAAATGAGTAGGGGGAAAAAAACCTCAAAATGAAATGTATATGGGTACATAGATTTGTCACTCTACAATATTTTGAGTTAGCTATTGTTTTTATTTAATATCAAAGTTTCAGCTTCATTATAGCAAGCCATATCACAATTATGCTATAAAAAGTATGGGCCATGGATTAAAAATACATATATGTTTATATATTTCTAAAGAATTTACATTCAAAAACACAATTAGCTGTGAAACAATGCATGCTGGTTTTCAGTGTTCATACAGTTTAGAAGTGTATTTCACAGAGTTGCAAAGTAAAGAACGACATTTTAGTCCATCCAGTAGAGCAGCTTATGATGGCAAGTGGTTAATAAAAAGGAATAATTCACAAATTAACATTTTATGAGCAGAGGAGAGAGTCTTCAAAAACGTGCAGAGATAATTGTTCATTTTTTAAAATGGTTTAGTAACAATGATGCAACATTATTTGTTAATTTGGGTCTCCTGCTTGTTGTTAAATTCATTGAGATTTCTGCAGCTGAGCAGCTTTTCAGATTTGACATGAAGATACCAATTTAACACTTAAAATTATTTTTTCCTTTATCACTCTTACATGTAAAAGTGTTTGAGAAAGTTTATGTATTCACCAATTCTCAGCACTAGAAACATAAAACTCTCTGCATGTACAATATGCCAAGAAATATCATTGCTCACTTTGAATGATTGCTAATTTCGTCTCAAACATGTCTTCCTAAGGCAAACCTTGAGAAAACAAACGACATCAGTGTCTGTTCAACACAAGGCACATAGAAGCCTTTTGTCACACTGCTTTTTTCAAATCCTGCTGATGTTCGGATACAGAACCATTATGCGGAAGATCCCAAAAGAGATCTAGTAGATCACATTCAGTCAGATATAAGGCTAGACCATCTAGATCTGCCTTGCAGGAGATTTAGTATTTTTCCATAACAAAAAATAAGGACAGTACCTTATCAAAACTTACACCTTCAGTGGGTCATTAAATATTTCTGAGTCTTAGTTTCCTTATCCATGAAACAAAAATTATAAAGCATAATTGACAGAATTGCATGGCTCGAATGAAACAATGTAAGTAACAAATGTAGCACAGAGAACACTCAAAGTAAATGAAAACTTACTATCACTCTTTTTTCTTATTTTAATCCTCACACAAAGATATGTTTATTGATTTTAGAAGGAGTGGACGGGACAGAGGGAGAGAAAAAGTCAGTTCCCTCCCTACGTGCCCTGACAGGGAGTAGAACCGGCAACCTAGGTATGTGCCCTGACGGGAGATCAAACCCACAGCCCTTTGGTGAACAGGACGATGCTCCAACCAAATGAGCCACAGCACCAGGGCTATTATCACCCTTAATTAAATGTTCATGGATAGTAACATTGCTTAATGTTACTTTTTAAATTTATTGTTTGCTTATTTCTAAACTTAGATGGAGTACAATAAATAGCATATGCATAACCCTTCACTGGCTGTTTCATAAATCTGGATTGATTGATAATTAACCTTTCTTCCCTAGCTTTTCTAAGAATTCTTTCACTTAGTTTTGGCAATACTGAATCAGAAAGGTTCATACAAAACTCTAATTTCCACTGCTTTTTGAAAAATGAATTCAACTTTAAATTAACACATTTTGGACCACATAGAAATCTCTAAGACCACCAGGGACCACACATTTTTGGGCAAACTGCACGTTATTTTTTAAATCATCATAACTACAGATCATAATGCACTTTAGGTGTTGTTTTTCAATAATTGTAACATTTTATAATTAGAAAACTCGTGAGCGGTCCTTAACAGATGGAGCACGAAACACGAGAAAACTCGTGAGCGAAACACGAGAAAACTCGTGCGCGGTACAAAAGGTGTTAACACATATTTTCATATGTCATATAAAGATTTTCTTATCCATGGAGAATTGCTAAAAAAGGAAAATAAAATTATTGGTGGGCTAGGAATGTCTGTTTGAATGAAGCCTGCCTCCATTACCTTGTAGGAATTATTTAATGCTCTGGAGCCCTCCGGGCCGCTTGAGCTGCCCCCATGCTCCAGGCTGCTCATTCTCTACCCTGGTGCATTCTAAGTGTAAATGCAGATTTTGGTGAATCCAGTAGGTCACCTTACAAGATGTCTTGTCAATCAGATGTATGAATTGACATTTGAGATTTCAAATCAAGACAAGACTGTACTTAGGCCAGATAAGAAATATGACCCCTTAACTTTCAAAACCACAGTAAGTAAAATCATTTTATACAGCCAGCTTTTTCAAAGCAAGTGACATAAACTGTGTGTGTTCACTCAAATGCAAAAGCCTTTTAGGTTTTGCTTTATCCCTGAACATCTTACCCAAAGACTGACAGCTAACTAAATTAGTTGACAAGAATAGACAAGAGATTTCCTAAGTGCTACTTTTTTCTTTTTTGTTGCCATTTTTTACTCTCTGCTGCTCTCCATCTGGTGGAGTTCACAAAGGTCAGTGAAATGCCTAACCTGGCAGAAGAAGAAAGGCAAAAAGTTAATCCAAACAGCCTTTTTCATACATAATACTACTTTTAATTTTTCAAATTTTGTTAATGTCTTATTTATCCAATAGAAATTCTGTAAGCATTCAAACAGCTATCAACTCCAAATTATTAAAAAAAAAAAAAACTGAGGCAACAAATAAAATGCTGTCAGTCATACACATACATGTGCAATGAAAGAGCTGGTATCACTGGTCCTCTCCAGATCCCCTCAAGTTTCAATATATCTTCAGCTCTCTTTCTCTCCATGGGACAGGTTTTTCTTGCTTATATAACTCAAGCTAATCATCAGCATTGATTGACAACTTAGTGGGTTACTTTCAGCAAAGCACCTATCATTCAAGCTCAGAAATTGGTCAGCAGTTTTCACACTGAAACACTTTTGTGGAAAGATTTTTTTATAAGAATTCTAACAAAGAATGATTATGTGCACCTACTTTTAATTTGGAGAATGAAAATGAGGCACAGAAGGCTTCTTTAATGAGAGAGTATTGTCAACAGCAGGATAAAATCTATTCCCAAACAAATGTCTACAAGGAGACTAGTTTGTCTTTTTCCTCAAAAACTATGCAGAAATATGCCCTGGCTGGTATAGCTCAGTGGATTGAGCGCGGGCTGGGAACCATAGGGTCCCAGTTCGATTCCCAGTCGGGGCACATGCCTGGGTTGCAGGCCAGGTCCCCAGTGAGGGCCATGTGGGAGGCAACCATACATTGCTGTTTCTCTCCCTCTTTCTCCCTCCTTTCCCCTCTCTCTGAAAATAAATAAATAAAATCTTTAAAAAAAAAAAAACTACGCAGAAATTATAACTCTTGGGATTAGCAATATAAAATGTTTTTGAATTTTAGTTTTCGGTGCTGGTTAGTGTTACTTATACAAAATCATTTTCTGAGTGATTTTTTCTATAAAATCACTTTTGTAGAAAACTTGAACTCCACTGACTATCCTAACAGTAGTGTGCAGAGAGAGAGAAATCACTTCAGTAATTTTAAAACATTTGATATAAAACAAATACTAGTGGGGAAGCTAAAAAAAAATAAAAGAGCTGCAAGAAAGAATATTATTCTGAATATATTTCAAGAAAAAAAAGCTGCTGCTCAATAACTGATGGCTAACAGCATCTTACAATACCTCTTTGAAGACTAAATGAAGATTTATTTGGAAATCAGTTCAGATGGTCTAGTCTAGTGTAGACTGTCTCCTCTACACATTAACTCAATAATGACCAAATCTTGCTTTCACAACATTGTATGTACTTGTGGGAATAAAAAAGAGGTGCTAAAAATCTGTGACAGAAGTGACATTAGAAATGTTCAATTGTAGAACTTTAAGTGAAAGAAAATGTGGCATAAGAATTGATAAAGGAGGAAACTTTGAAAATCTAAAAACAGGAGCTAAGTGGCAATAAAGAATCTTAGATTCAAACCTAGGAGAAATGAACAAATTTTTAGAAAAATATAATCTTCCAAAACTCAATAAGGTAGAAACAGAAAGCCTGAACCAACCAATAACAGCGGATGAAATTATAGCAATAATCAAAAAACTTCCAACACACAAAAGCCCTGGACCAGATGGTTTCACAGGAGAATTCTACAAAGCATTTAAGGAAGAACTAACCCCTATCCTTCACAGACTATTCCAAAAAATCCAAAATGATGGAAGACTCCCAAACTCTTTTTATGAAGCCAGCACCATCCTAATCCCAAAACCAGAAAAAGACACAACACAGAAAGAAAACTTCAGGCCAATATCACTGATGAACATTGACGCTAAAATCCTCAACAAAATATTAGCAAACCACATCCAGCAATTCATCAAAAAGATCATACACCATGACCAAGTGGGATTCA